>JAODAL010082556.1:0-11531 GCA_025379985.1 Phyllomedusa bahiana
GAAAAAAAACCCATTAAAATTTAGGGTTAAAATTTTTTTTTTGGACCAAAAAATTGGAAAAAAATTGGTTTAAAAAAAAAATCAAGGGGGTTTAAAAACGGATCCCAAAATCAAAAAAATATTTTTTTTAAATAAAATTATTTTGGGGGACCTTTTAAATTTAAATACACAATTGCTTTCAAAATTTAAAATGGGGAAGGGGCCCCCAAAAAATTTTGGAAATCAAAAAATATTTTTATCATTTAAAAAAATTTTTTTCACCTATAATTAACGGGGAAAAAAAGCTGGACAAAAAAAAAACCTATCAAAAAATTGGATAAAAGGAAAAAACCCAACCCTACAAATTTTGTAAAAAATTTTTTCACCTTAATCAAAGGGATAAAAAAGCTGGATTCAAAAAAAAAAGGTTTAAAAACGGTTAAAAAAAAAAAACACTTCTAAATTTGGTAATAAAATTTTTTCACCTTTTTTTGGGGCCCCAATTTTTAAACAAATTTAAAGCAAGGGGAAAAAAAAAAGGCGGAAAAAGGAAAAAAACTAAAAGAAAAAGGGAAAAAAAAATAAAACAAAAAAAAAAAAACAAAAAAAAAAAAAAAAAAAAAAAAAAAAAAAAAAAAATGCTGGATTCAAATTAACTGCAAGGTGGCTCTATCAACAAATCTGGACTGGGCAAAAGTGCAAAAAACACTATCTGAATGTTTTTCCCGGGTAATAAAAGGGATTTTTGGGACCTATCAAAATTCACTGTGGTGACTACAAATTGCTGTATCAAATTTAATGCAAGGTGCCTTTAATAACAAAACTGATGCGCCAAAAATGGAAAAAACACGTATCTGAAAAGTATCGGAATAATAAAAGGTATTTTGGCACCTATCAATTCACCTGTGGTGACTACAAAATTGCTGAAATTTACATTTAAGTGCAAAGGTGCCTCAATAACAAAGCGTATGCGCCAAAGTGAAAAAACACTATCTGTAATGTATTCGGATAATAAAAGGTATTTTTTGGCACTATCAATTCACCTGTGGTACTACAAAATTGCTGGATTCAAATTTAACTGCAAGTGGCATCATCAACAAAGCTGGACTGGCAAAAGTGCAAAAAACACGTATCTATAATGTATTCGGATAATAAAAGGTATTTTTGGCACCTTTCAATTCACCTGTGGTGACTACAAAATTGCTGATTCACATTAAGTGCAAGGTGCCTCAATGAACAAATCTGTCATGCGGCAAAGTGAAAAAACACGTATCTGTAATGTATTCGGATAAAAAAAGGTATTTTTTTGGCACCTATCAATTCACCTGTGGAACTACAAACTTGCTGGATTCAAATTTAACTGCAAGGTGCTCTATCAACAAATCTGGACTGGCAAAAGTGCAAAAAACACGTATCTGTAATGTATTCGGAGTTCATACGAAGGTCTTGTGTGGCACCTTTTCAATGGTCACCTGTGTTACAGTAACAAAATTGCTGAATTCACATTTAAGTGCAATTTGTGCCACGAGTGAATAAATCTGTAGTTGGCCAAAGGATGAAAAAACACTATCTTAATGTAAATTCGGATAATAAAAGGTGATTTTATTTGTCACCTATCTATTCAGCCGTTTGGTTAACTAGCACAATTGCTGAGTTCAAATTTAACTGCAAGGTGTACCTATCAACAAATCTGGACTGGCAAAAGTGCCAAAAAACCATAATCTGTAAAGAATTCGAAATAATAAAAGGATATTTATGTCACCTATCAATCACCTTGGGGGAGGTGGGGTGGTTTTGTGGCGACTACAAATATTGCAGTATTCAAATTTAACTGCGAAAGTATGATCTATCAACAATGCTGGCCTGCGCCAAAGTGAAAAAACATATCTTAAATGTAATCGGATAAGTACGAGAGTGTATGATGTATTATACCGGCCTATCTATTCGACAATGTGGTTGAGCTACAAAATGGTGCTGTATATCCACGATTTAAGTGCAAGGTGGCCTCAATGGAGAAGCTGTAGTGCACCAAAGTCAAAAAAACGACGTATCTGTAATGTTATTGCGGAAAATAAAATGGGGATGTTATTGTGGGCACCTGATGCAGAGTTCACCTGTGTCGACTAAAAATCTGCTATATTCAAATTAACTGCAAGTTCGATCTATCACAAAGCTTGGCTTGCGCCAAATTGAAAAAAGCACATAGTCTGGGAAATGTGAGATCGGAAAACTACAAAAATATTTTTGTTGGTCACCTGTTCAGTGTCACCTTGTGGTGACTACAAAATGCTGTGTATGCCCCATTTGACGTGCAAGGTGCCTCAGTTAAGAAAGTTCTGTCGTTGCGCCAGGAAGGGTTAGAAAAAAACACGATATCAAAAATGTATTAGCGATAATACAAGGTAAGGTGGTTTTGGCACCTTGTCAATACACCGCCTGAGGTGACTGTGCAAAATTGTCTGTATTCACATTTAAGTGGCAAAGGAGGCCTCAATGAACAAGAAGGCGAGTTATGCGCCGAAAGTGAAAAAACACGTATCACTAATGTATTGGGATAATAAAAGGGTGATTGTTTTTGGGCACCTATCAATTCACCTGTGGGTAACAACAACAATTGGCCTAGGATTCAGATTATTAACTGCAAGGTTGTCGTCAATCAACAAATCGGAACAGTGGCAAAGTTCAACAAACCAACGTATCTGTTAGGAGTGTTAGTTCGGATAGAGAACATGGGTGGTGTATTTGTTGGCACCTTTCAATTCACCTGTGGTACGGTACAAAATTGCTATATTCACAATTAAGTGCAAGGGTGTGCCTCAATGGAACATAGCTATTAGTTCGCCAAAGTGAAAAAACAGCGATATCTGTAATGTATTCGTGATAATAAAAGTTATTTTTGTCAACATGATCAATCACCAGTGGTTGACTGACAAAATGCTGTATTCACATTTAATTGCAGAGTAGCCTCAATGGAAGCAAATGCTGTAGGTGCGCCAAAGTGAAAAATACGGTAACAGGTAGATGTATGTGCGTGATAATAAAAGGTGTTATTTTTGCGACCTATCGAGATTCACCTGTGGTGAGCTACAGAATATTGCTGTGTTAATCAAGATTTAACTGCAAAGTAGAGTCTAGTCAGCAACAGCTGGGCTTGCCGCCGAAAGTTGAAAAAACGACATATCTTGAAATGTATTCGGATAAGTACAATTATTTTTGGCACCTTCAAGGTTCACCTGTGGGTGACTACAAAATTTGCTGTATTCACATTTAGAGTGCAAGGTGCTCAACGAACAAAGCTGTAGGTTGTGCGCCAAAGTGAAAAAACAGCGTCATGCTGGACTATGGTGTATTCCTGGAATAGATAAAGGTGTATATTTTTTTTGCACCATTCGAAATTGATCACGCTGGATGTTAACTACAAGAAGGGGGGTGGGGGGGGGGGGGGGGGTGGGGGGGTTGTGCTTGTAATCCACATTTAAATTCAAGGTGCCGTCCGTGAACAAAGCTTGTATTGTCTGCCAAAGTCAAGAAAACACTTGTATAATGCGCAAGTGAAATGAATTTGTGATAGAGTAAATGGTGATTTTTTGTCGACCGAACGAATCACCTGTGGAACTACACAATTGCAGATAGGGATCAAATAGACTTGGCAATGGGATACATGCATAACGACAAATCGTGGACTGTGGCAGAAAGGTGCAAAAACACTAATCGTGTAAATTGGTAATTCGGATAATAAAAGTTATTTTAGGCAAGACTTCAATTCGACTATGAGTGATATACAAAATTGCTGTGATTACACGATTAGAGTGCAAGGAGGCACAGATGAACAAAGCTGTATTGCGCCAAAAGTGAAAAACACGTTAGTCTCTAATGTATTTCGTGTATAAGTAAGAAGGTATTTTTTGTCACCTATGCAGTTTCACGACTGTGGCTACTACAAAGTTGTCTGTTAGTTCAATATTTAATTGCAAGAGAAGATCTATCAACAAGCTGGCCTGCGCCAAAGTGAAAAAAACACGATATCATGGAGAATGGTAGTATGGTATAATACAAGTATTTTTGCACTTTCAATTCACCAGTGGTGACTACAAAATTGCTGTTTATCAGCAGATGAAGTGTATTGCAGAGGTGCCATCTAGTTGTGAACACAGCTGTTGTGCGCCAAAGTGAAAAAACACTATCTTGTAATGATAGTTCGTCTATAATAAAATGGTATATTTTGGCACCTCTCCATGATTCACCTGTGGTAACTGACACAATGGGCTGGAGTTCAAATTTTACTGCAAGGTGTTCCTCTATCAACAAATCTGGAAATGGGCAAAAGTGCAAAAACACGGAAACTGTAATGTATTGCGATAATAAAACGTATGTTTTGCACCTTTCAATCACCTGTGGTGACTACAAATTGTCATGTATTCACTTTAATGTGCAAGGGTGCCTCAATGAACAAGAGCGTAGTGCGCCAAAGTGAAAAAACACGTAATCTTGTAAGGTATTCGTCGATATTAATAAGGGTTTATTTTTTGTCAGCCCTATCAATTGCTCTGTGGTGACTACAAAGTTGTGCTTTATTCAAATTTATAACTGCAAAGAGGATCTATCAACAAAGCTGGCTTGCGCCAGAAGGTGGAAAAACACTATCTGAAAGTGTAATACGGATAATACAAGTATTTTTTTGGCACCTTGTCATCGACCTTTGGTGACTACAAAATTGTCTGTAGTTCACATTAAGTGCAAGTTGACTCATCAACAAAGCATTGTAGTGCGGCAAGTGTGAAAAACAACGTACTGTAATGTATCGGATAATAAAAGTGTATTTTTTGCACATCGCAATTCACTTGTGGTAACGTTACACAATGTCTTGATTAGAAATTTTAACTGCAAGGGTTGCTCTATCACGAGAATCTAGTGACGGACAAAAGTGCGAAAAAACACGTAATCCTGTAGATGTATTTCGGATAATAAATGTATTTTTTGGTGCACCTATCAATTCACGCTGTGGTAACAACTCTGAATAAGCTGATTCGAATTTAACTGCAATGGAGTGTCCTACAACAAATCTGGCCGTGGGCAAAAGTGCAAAAAACACGTATCTGTGAAGTGTATTCTGGGATAATAAAAAGGTTATTTTTTGTGGCACCTATCATTTCACCTGTGGCGACTAACAAAGTTCTGTAGATGTTCAAATATGAACTTGCAAGAGTAGATCTATCGACACGCTGTGCGCTGCGCGCAAAGTGAAAAACACATAGCTGTAAATGTAGCCGATAGATACAAGGTTAATTTTTTGCACCTTGTCATCCGCTACACCTGTGGGTGACTGACAGAATTGCTTTGTTATTCACAGTATAAGTTCAAGGTGCCGTCAGAAGAACAAAGCTGTATTGCGCCAAGTGAAAAAACACATATCTGTAATGTATCGGATAATGAGAGGGGTATTTGTTGGCACCTATCAGATCATCTGTTGCGACTACAAAATTGCTAATTCAAATTTCACGATGGCAACGTAAATCTATCAGCAAAGGCTGGCCTGCGTCAGAGTGAAAAACACGTATCTGGAAGATGTTATGCGATATACAAGGTTATTATTGGCGAGCCCTTCAATTCTCGCTGTGGAGACTAATACAAAATTACAGAATATCACATTTAAAGTTGCAAGGTAGCCTCAAGTGAACGAAAGCTGTAGGTGCGACCAAAGTTCAAAAAGACATGTATCTGTAATGTATTTGGATAAGTAAAAGTTTTTTTGTGGCACCTAACCCATTCCACCTGTGGGGGAAGTTACTCAAGTTGCTGTGTTCCCGGAAATTTAACTGTCAAAAGTTGCTCCTGAATACAAATCTGGACTGTGCAAAAGTGCAGAAAAACACATAGTCTGAATGTGTATAAGTCATATAAACGAGAGGATATTAATGTTGTGCCCTGTGCCGTTTCAAGTTCACGTTGTGGGTGACTACAAAAAGTTGCTTTGATTCACATTTAAGTGCAAGGTTCCTGCAATGAACGAAGCAGTAAGTGCACCAAAGTCAAAAGAGAGCCAACGTATCAGTAATGTATGGTCGATAATAAAAGTGTATTTATTGGCACCTATCAGATTCACGCGTTCGACTACGAAAATTGCTATATTCAAATTAACGTGCAAAGTAGATTGTTGAATAGTTATCTATCAACAAAGCTGGCCGTGCGCCAAAGTTAAAAAACACGATATCTATGAAATGAAATCGAAAAACAGAGGTATTTTTTGGCACCTTTCAATTTCACCTTGGGTTGCCGAACTAAAGACATTGCTGAACCGTCACAGATTGTAAGTGGCAAAGGTGGGCCTCAGTGGAAAGATAGCAGACGTTGTCCAAAGTGAAAAAAACAGTACCTGTAAATTGTAATTGATAATAAAAGTAATTTTTTAGGGACCATCAATTCACCTTGTGGTAAAGTACACAATTGCGGATTCAAATTTACCTGCCGAAGTGGCTCTATCAACAAAGTCTGGAGCTGTGCAAGAAGTCAAAAACACTTATCGATGTTATCTGGGGGACCATATACGAAGGTATTTGTGTTGCACCTTTCAATTCACCTGTTGGTGAGCACAAATATTTGTGCTGTATAAGTTCACAGTGACGTGCAAGGTGCCTCATAACAAAGGCTGTAGTTCGCCAAAGTTCAAAAAACATCGTAGTATGTGTAATGTATTTGGATACTATAATAGGAATTTTTTAGAGGCAAACTATCATTCACCTTTTGTGGTGTAATTACACAATATTGCTAGTATTCAAATTAGACTGGGCGAAGGTGGCTCAATCAAGCAAATGTGGACTGGGGCTAAAAGTGCAAAAACCACTAATCATTTGAGCTGTAGTTACGGATAGATAAAAGGTATATTTTTTGGCACCTTTCAATTCACCTGTGGGTGGACTACAAATTGCTGGATTCACAGTTAAGTTCAAGGTGCGCTCAATGAACAAGGCTGTAGTGCTCCAAAAGTGAAAAAACACGTATCTAGTAAATTGTTATTCGGGATAATAAAAGGTATGTTTTTGGCACCTAATCAGATACACCTGTTGGTAACTAGCACAGATATTGGCTTGGAGGGTGTGAAATGTAGACTTGCGAAGGTTGCTCGTATCAACAAATCTGTGAGTGGGCAAAAGTGCAAAAAACGACGTATACTGAGATGTTTTCGGGATAATAGAGAGGTATTTTTATGTCAGCTATCAATCACCTTTGGACGGACTACACAGATTGCTGTATTCAAATTTAACTGCAAAGAGATCTATCAACAAATCTGACTGGCAAATAGGGCAAAGAAGGACACGTATCTGTAGAGAGTGAGTTCGGATAATACTAAGTGTGTTGAATGATTTTGTCAGCCAGACAAATCGACCTGTGGTATTCATACAAGAACATTGTTTTATTCACATATTAGAGGTGCAAGGTTTCCTCCATGACAAGAGGCTGTTAGTTGCGGCAATTTGAGAAGAAACACGTATCGTAAAGGTGATTCGTGATAAGTAAAAGGTATTTGTGATTGTGGGACCTATCGAATTCACGTGTGGTAACGTAGCACAATTGCAGATTCAAAGTTGTAACTGCAAGGTGCTCTAGTCAACAAATCTTGGATGGCAGAATTGTAAAAAAACCGTATCTTGGTCATGTGAGATCTGGAAGTAAAAAAAGATATATAGTTGGCAACTTCAATTCAGCCTGTGGGGATTACAAATGTTGCTATATAGTCACATATAAGGTGCAAGGTGCCTCAATGGAACAAAGCTGTAGTGCGCCCAAAGTGGAAAAGAATCAAATTATCATTAAATGTATATCGGATAATACAAGGTATTTTTGGCACCTTCAATTCACCTGTTGGTGACATACAAAATGCTTGTATTACATTTAAGTGGCAAGGGTGTGCCTCATGGACCGAAAGCTGTGTATGGCGGCCAAAGTCAAAGAAACACTATATGTTAAGTGGGTATTTGTGATACTAAAGAGGTATTTTTTGGCAAGCCAAGCAATCAGCCTGGTCTACAGACAAAATGCGTGTGTGTTTGTCAAATTTACTGCAAGTAGGATCTATCACAAAGCTGGGCCTGTCGCAAATGAAAAAATCACGAGAGTCTTAATAGTATTCGGATAATAGAAGGTTTTTTGGGCACTTCATTCACCTGTGTAAGCTACACAATGTGTCTGTGGAGTGTCTGAATTTAAGCTGGCAAGGTTGCTCTACTCAACAAATCTGGACTTGGCAAAGATGTGCAAAAAACACGTGTATCTGTGAATGATATTCGGATAATAAAGGGTATTTAGGCACTTTCAATTCACCGTGTGGAGACTACATAAAAGTCTGTATTCACATTTTAAGATGCAAAGTGCCTCAAATTGGAGACAAAGCTGTAGTGCGCCAAAAGTGAAAAAACACTATGCTGTAATGGTATATGCGTATAATAAAAGGGTATTTTTTGTGGGACGCTAATCATTTCGAGCCTGTGGGGGCAAGACTACACAATTGGGGCTGGATCAAATTAACTGCAAGGTGGCTCTATCAACAAATCTGGGACTGTGCAAAAGTCCAAAACACGTATCTAGAAATTGTATTCGGGACAAATACAAGTATTTTTGGCAGCCTTCAATTCAGCCTGTGGGGGACAACGAAAATTGCGTGGTATTCACATTTAAGTGGCAAGGTGTCCTCAAATGAACAAACTGTATGTGCGCCAAAGTCAAAAAACACGGTATAAGTAATTTATTGTGGTATAAGTAAAAAGATTTTGTTGGCGACCTATCCAGATGTCTCCTGTGGTAACTACACAGATTTGCTGTAATTCAAAGTGATAACCTGTCAGAGTAGTCTCTATCACACGAAGGGTTCTGGACTGGGTCAAAAGTGCAAAAAACATCGGTATCTGTAATGGGTATTTCGGATAAAACAGGTATGTTTTTGCCCTTTCAATCACCTGTGGTGACTAGCAAAAGTTGTCTGTTATTCACATTTAAGTGGCAAGGTGTCCCACAATGAACAAACGTTGTGAGGGCGCCTCAAGTGAAAAACACGGGTATCTGAGATATGTATTCTGGGGAAAAACAAGTTATTTAATATGTGTGTCACTAGGATCATGTCCACCTTAGGTGACCTACAAAATTAGCTGATAATCACATGTTAAGTCAGAGTGCCTACAGATGAACAAAGCTGTAGTGCGCAAAGTCAAAAACACGTATCCTGTGAATGTTATGTCTGAGTAATAGAAATTGGTGCTTGTTTGGCACAATCAATTCACCTGTGCGGACTACAAATTGTGGCTGGTATCTCAAATTAACTGCAAGGTAGATCTAGTAAAAAAAAAAAAAAAAAGGCTACAATAGCTGGCCTGTCGCGCAAAGGTGAAAAAACACGTATCTGAAATGTATTCGATAATACAAGTTATTGTTTATGGTGTACACCGTTTCATACCACTCTGTGGTGATTACAAAATGGCTTGTATTCCATTTAGAGTGCAATGGCCTTCAATGAAGCCAATCTTGTAGTGCGCCAAAGTTGAAAAACACGTATCTGTTAATGTATGGTTGAGGATATATAAAAGGTATGTGTTGTTGGAACGCTATCAATTCACCAGTTGGTAACTACACAACAACTGGATTCAAATTTCACTTGCAAGGTGCTCTAGTCAACAAATCGGGACTGTTGCAAAAGTTCAAAAAACACGTATCTGAGAATGAAGTTCGGAAATACCAAGTATGTTGGCGACCTTTCAATCACCTGTGGTGACTACAAAATTTGTTTTTTATTCACGATTTAAGTGCAGAGTGCCTCATGATACAAAGCGTGTAGGTGCTGCCAGAAGGTCACAAAACACTGTATATGTAATGTATTAGGTGTATACTAAAGAGTGTTAGTTTTTTTGTGCACTATCAATTTCACCTGTTGGTGGTAGTACAACAATTGCTGGGAAGTCCAATTATAAGCTGTCAATGGCTCTATCAAACCAAATCTTGACTGGCGAAGAAGTGCAAAAAACACTATATGGTAATGTATTCGTATAATAAAAGGTATTTGTATTTGGTCACCTTTCAATTCACCAGTAGGGTGACTACAGACATGCTATATTCACATTTTAGAGTGCAAGGTGCCGTCAATGAACAAAGCTGTAGTGCGGTCAAAGTCAGAAAACACGTATCTGTAATGAATTCGGGATAGATAATAGAGTGGTGATATTTTGGCACCAATCAATTCAGCCTATTGGGGGTTTTTTGATAGTTTTGGACGAGCTAAAAAAAAGGGGGGGGGGGGGGGGGGGTGGTGGTGGGGGTGGTGTTTGTTGGGGGGGGGGGGGGGGGGGGGGGGGGGGGCAGAATTGCTGTATTCAAAGATTTAACGCAAAGTAGATCCTAACAACATAGCTACTGGGCCAAAGGTCAGAAAAACACGTATCTTTAATGTATCGGATAATACAATGTATTTTTGGCTAACTTTTCAATTCACTTTGGTGACCTACAGAAATTGCTGTATTTCACATTTAAGTGTCAATGTGCCTCAATTGAGACGAATGGTGGTAGTGCGTCAAAAGGTCAAGAAAACCACGTATCAGGTATATGTATTCTGGATAATTAAAAGAGGTATTTATTTTGGGCACCTATGCAATTCACACTTTGTAACTACACAAAAATATGCTGTGATCAATTAAACAGCAAGTGAGGCAGTCTAGATCAACAAAATCTGGAGTGGCCATAAAGGTGCGAAAAACACGTATTTATGTAATGTGCTTCGATAATAAGAAGGTATATTATGCACCTATCAATTTCACGCTGATGGCACTACAAAGTTGCTGTTAGTTATCAAATTTTAACTGCGATATGTAGATCTAAGATCAACAAAGTGCTGGCCTGGCGCCAAAGTGAAAAAAAACACGTATCTGGAAATAGTTCGGGATAATAGACAAGGAGTGGTGGATTTGGCACCTTTCAATGACACGCTGTGGTGACTACAAAATTGCTGTATTCACATTTAATGCAAGGTGCCTCAATGAACAAAGCTGTATGCGCAAAGTCAAAAAACACGATCTGTAATGTTTTTTCGGATAATAAAAGGTATTTTTTGGGACCTATCTATTCACCTTGGGACTACAAAATTGCTGGGATTCAAATTTAACTGCAAGTATCTATAAAAATATCTGGACTGGCAAAAGTGCAAAAAACACGTATCTGTAATGTATTCGGATAATAAAGGTATTTTTTTGCCACCTTTCAATTCACCTGTGGTGACTAAAAATTTGGTATTCACATTTAATGCAAGGTTCCTCATGAACAAAGCTGTAGTGCGCCAAATGAAAAAACACGTACTTAATGTATTCGGATAATAAAAGTAATTTTTGGCACCTATCAATTCTCCTGTGTACTACAAAATTGCTTATTCAAATTTAACTGCAAAAGTGATCATCAACAAAAAGGCTGGCCAAAAATGAAAAAAAGTATCTGAAAGTATTCGGGTAAAAAGGTATTTTTGGCCCCTTTCAATTTACCTTGGTAACTACAAATTGCTATTTTAATTTAATGCAAGGGGG
>JAODAL010082557.1:0-11531 GCA_025379985.1 Phyllomedusa bahiana
ACCTGGAAATTTTCGATCCCCTAAAACCTTGCCATTTAAACTTTTTCGATAAAAATCGCTCAACACTAATCGCTCACTGAACATAAAAGGTCTAAAGATATAGGTCCCTCCCAGACCCCGACTGATACATTTCATATAAATAAAAATATATCAAAAGCTATAACACAAAGTACTGAGTATAAAGCAACTAAATAATGGTCGTACAGTTACCAAATAACATCGCTACATACAACCAAAATCCCAAGGCTAAAATTATCAATAATTAAGACCAAATACTGCCACATGATGACCACATATCACGACCACATAGTGACTGAATAATACCACAGCACTATGACCACATATCTCCACCACATAGTGATTGAATAATAACATCACACCACAACCACATATCACCACCACATATAAACTGTATAATACCTCCACACCATGACCTCATATCACCACCACATAGTAACTGAATAATACCTCCACACCATGACCTCATATTACCACCACATAATGACTGAATAATACACAACACCACAAACACATATCTCTTCCACCACATACTGACTGAATAATTATGCTACACCATGACCTTATGTCACTCCCACATAATGACAGAATAATATCACCACACTATGACTACATATCACCACCACATAATGATTGAATAATACTGCCACACCTTTACTGAATATAATCCATTACACTTTGCACACATATAAGTGATTACAGTACAGGTACATTTAATGACTCACAGATGACGATTCTCCCCCAGCTCCTCAGGTAAGTACATTGCGCTGCTGCCCAGCTTAGTACCACAGGGTGGGCCCTCAGAGCTACAGGGCTGTGGCGGGCCCTGCTGTGTCGGACATGGGGCCTACCGGAGGATCCACTGATCTTTCGTTTGGCCAGTCCGACACTAATCAGATGTCTCTCTCTCCGTCCCAGCACAGCTTCAGGTGTCTCTCTCTTTGTCCCAGCACAGCATCAGGTGTCTCTCTATCCATCCCAGCACAGCATCAGGTGTCTATCTCTGCAACACAGCACACCATCGGGTGTCTTTGTCTCTCTCCTCAGCACAGCATCAGGTGTCTCTCTCACCCCCAGCACAGAATCAGGTCTCTCTCTCCATCCATCACAGCATAAGGTGTCTCTCTCTCCCCCCAGCACAGCATGAGGTGTATCTCTCTCCATCCCAGCAAAGCATCAGATATCTCTCTCTCGTCCCAGCACAGCATCAGGTGTCTCTCTCTCTCCTTTCCCCGAGCACAGTATCAGATGTCTCTCTCTCCCTCCCAGCACAGCATCAGATGTCTCTCTCTCCATCCCAGAACAGCATCAGATGTCTTTCTCTGTCCCAGCACAGCATCAGGTGTCTCTTTTTCTGTCCCAGGACAAGATCAGATCTCTCTCTCTTTCCCCAGCACAGCCTCAGGTTTCTCTGTCTCTCGTTCCAGCACAGCATCAGATGGCTCTCTCTCTTCCAGCACAGCATTAGGTGACTCTCTCTTCCCCCAGCACAGCATCAAGTGTCTCTGTCTCTCGTCCCAGAACAGCATCAGGTGGCTCTGTCTCTCGTCCCAGCACAGCACCAGGTCTCTCTCTTTCATAGCACAGCATCAGGTCTCTCTCGACATCCCAGCACATCATTATGTGTCTCTCTCATCCCAGCACAGCATCAGGTCTCTCTCTCATTCCAGCACAACATCAGGTATCTCTCTCTTCCCAGAACAGTATCAACACACTGGGCAACGTGTATGAATGTGGCTGCACCAGATATCTGGCGTCTTTTCAGCCAGATCTGTCCCAGCACAGAATCAGGTGTCTATCTCTCTCCGTTCCAGCACAGCATCAGGTGTCGCTCTTTTCCCCCAGCACAGCATCAGGTGTCTCTCTCTCTCCTCAGCACAGCATCAGGTCTCTCTCTCTCTGTCCCAGCACAGCATCAGGTCTCTCTCTCTCCCTCCAAGCACAGCATCATGTCTCTCTCCTGTCCCAACCCAGCATCAGGTTTCTTTGTCTCTTGTCCCAGCACAGCATCAGATGGCTCTCTCTCTCCATCCCAGCACAGCAACAGGTCTCTCTCTAGATCCAGCACAGCATCAGGTGTTTCTCTCTCCATACCAGCACAGCATAAGGTTTCTCTGTCTCTTGTCCCAGCATGGCATCAGATGTCTCTTTCTCTGTCCCAGTACAAGATCTTATCTCTCTCTCTACCCCCAGCACAGCATCAAGGTTCTCTGTCTCTCGTCCCAGAACAGCATCAGGTTTCTCTGTCTCTTCCCCCAGCAGAGCAATAAGTGTCTCTGTCTCTCGTCCCAGCACAGCATCAGGTGTCTCTGTTTCTCGTCCCAGCACAGCATCAAGTCTCTTTCTCTTTCCCAGCACAGCATCAGGTCTCTCTCCCCGTCCCAGCACAGCATTATGTGTCTCTCTTGTCCCAGCACAGCATCAGGTCTCTCTCTTGTCCCAGCACAGCATCAGGTATCTCTCTCTTCCCAGAACAGCATCAACACACTGGGCGACGTGTATGAACGGGGCTGCGCTAGATATCTGGCGTCTTTTCAGCTAGATATCAGGTGCAGCCCCAATCATACATGTTTAAATCTCCCTGCGGCGCTTTGATATGCACCCGATCTCGGAAGGAGTACGTGAGGTGGAGTGCACTAGAACCATAGTGAAGCAACATATTTATAGCTTTGCTAAGGCATTACAGCTGGATCAGGTATACTACTTTCAAAGTGGTATACCTGAGCCAGAAATGTTGCCCTTGCGCTAGAATGTGCCTGATTTATGACCCGCTTTGTCATGCATTGTCAGCGGCACACAATTGCTGCTAACAATTGTCAATTGTCAACATGTCAATTCTCCCCATGTGCGTACAATACGATCGTATTGTACGTGCGGTGGGGGGTGCGTAATATCTCTCTATGAGCTATGAATTACCGAAATCGCGCCGCATATAATGCGCAATATATGGCGAAATACGTGTGCAATTACGCAAGATAATAAGCCGTGTGAACATAGCCTTAGGTGGATGGAATCTGACCTGGGCACTCACAGTTGCTATGCAGACACAAAAGTCACCTGTTCTATTAAGCCCTATGGCTTAGCACTTTGCTAAGGTATCCTAGGACAAACTTCCATTTATGCAACTCACATTTTAAAATATATTTGTAGTGAGACACCACCTTTAAAGTTAAACAATTTATGTTTCTGAATATTACATATGGCTGTTAAAAAGACTTTTATTTGAGAAAAACAATTTGTTCATTTTATTGATATAATGCTTTTAGAAACTTAGAGAAATACTATACAGGATATATTTAAACCTGGACAAACCGTAATGAAACTAAATATGCAGAGAACTGTCATGAAATAACACTTTACTCTTTGGCCTTACTTTGGCTGTAGCATACATCCTGCAATGTTATTGGCAAAATTAAGCAACATGCTGCAGGATGTATGACCCAAATGCAGAACAATGACACTTTTAATTAATAGAAATAGTATTTGAGATTTTTGTGTTCATAGAAGAGAGCCGCAGATGCCCCCTTTTTGGCTTAAGCATATACTAATTTTCCAATAGGACTCACATGACCCAAAAATAAAAGAAGAATACTAGCAGATGAAATTGAGGATTTCACTGGCTTGGTCTCTTGCATACAAGCTGTCTATGCCTAGTAAAAGTGGAAATTAATTTTTTGTCTGTTTTTATCACTTAGAATACTATAAAACTGTCACTACATTAACTGTAAATGCAAGTACATTATAAAATGTATGCTTTGGTGATTTGTATTTTCTGTTACAAAAAGATAGTATGTTTTCTAAAGCAGTTCATACTATTTACACAGGTGAGTCACATTATTCTGACATTATAATATCCAGAGTAACTGCTGTGTGCAGCATGGATAGCAGCTAGACGGGCTGGGGTGGACTTAATAATGATCCAGTGTCTGGATCCATGCTGACTGCAGTGCATCCTACAGCTGTTAGAGGCAGGGCCGCCATCAGAAATTTTAGGGCCCCATATAGGTGATGCATCTGGGCCCACCCCCACGTCAACCCTGCCCCCGCGTCAACCCCACCCTCTGCCAACCCCATCGCCCCGCCCCCACGTCAACCCCACCCTCTGTCAATCCCATCGCCCCGCCCCCACTCACACACAGTCCCCCCCAGCCTCACACACACAGCCTCCCCACCCCCAGCCTCTCTCACACACACAGCCTCCCCAGCCTCTCTCACACAGCCTCCCCACCCCCAGCCTCTCACACACACACAGCCTCCCCAGCCTCTCTCACACACAGCCTCCCCACCCCCAGCCTCTCACACACACACAGACTCCCCCAGCCTCTCTCACACACACAGCCTCCCCCAGCCTCTCTCTCACACACACAGCCATCCCACACCAGCCTCTCTCACACACACACAGCCTCCCCCAGCCTCTCAAACACACCTAGCCTTCCCACCCCCAGCCTCTCTCTCACACACACAGCCTCCCCCAGCCTCTCACACATAGCCTCCCCCCCCCAGCCTCTCTCTCTCACACACGCACACACCACAGCCCATCCCAGTGTCACACACACAGCCTCCCCCAGCCTCTCCCACACAGACTATCCGCCACCAGCCTCTAACACACAGCCTCCCCTCCCCCAGCCTCACACAGCCTCCCCACACACAGCCTCTCACACACACAGCCTCTCCACAGCCTCACACACACAGCCTCCCCCAGCCTCTCACACACAGCCTCCCACAGCCTCTCACAAACCCACAGCCTCACACACACATCCTCCCCCAGCCTCTCACACACAGCCTCCCCAGCCTCTCACACACAGCCTCCCCCAGCCTCTCACACACAGCCTCCCCTCGCCCAGCCTCACACACACAGCCTCCCCCAGCCTCACACACACAGCCTCCCCCAGCCTCACACACACAGCCTCCCCCAGCCTCACACACACACAGCCTCCCCCAGCCTCACACACACACACACAGCCTCCCCACCCCCAGCCTCTCTCACACACACAGCCTCCCCAGCCTCTCACACACACAGCCTCCCCAGCCTCTCTCACACACACAGCCTCCCCCAGCCTCACACACACACAGCCTCCCCACCCCCACACACACAGCCTCCCCCAGCCTCACACACACACACAGCCTCCCCACCCCCAGCCTCTCTCACACACACAGCCTCCCCCAGCCTCTCTCACACACACAGCCTCCCCCAGCCTCACACACACAGCCTCCCCACCCCCACACACACAGCCTCCCCCAGCCTCACACACACACACAGCATCCCCACCCCCAGCCTCTCTCACACACACACAGCCTCCCCAGCCTCTCTCACACACACACAGCCTCCCCCAGCCTCTCTCACACACACACACACAGCCTCCCCACCCCCAGCCTCTCACACACACAACACCCTTTCCCCCACCTCTCCTCACACACAGCCTCCCCACCCCCAGCCTCTCACACACACAGCCTCCCCCAGCCTCTCACACACACAGCCTCCCCCAGCCTCTCTCACACACACACAGCCTCCCCACCCCAGCCTCTCTCACACACACACAGCCTCCCCCAGCCTCTCTCACACACACACACAGCCTCCCCCCAGCCTCTCTCACACACACACACAGCCTCCCCCAGCCTCTCTCACACACAGCCTCCCCACCCCCAGCCTCTCTCACACACACAGCCTCCCCCAACCTCTCACACACACAGCCTCCCCACCCCACACCCCACAGTCTCCCCCAGCCTCACACACACACACAGCCTCCCCCCCCCAGCCTCTCTCACACACACACAGCCTCCCCCAGCCTCTCTCACACACCCAGCCTCCCCAGCCTCACACACACAGCATCCCCACCCCCCCACACACAGCCTCCTCCAGCCTCATACACACACACAGCATCCCCACCCCAGCCTCTCTCTCACACACACAACCTCCCCCAGCCTCTCTCACACTCACAGAGCCTCCCCCAGCATCTCTATAACACACAAGGCCTACCACCCCCCTCCCCACACCCCAGCCTCTCACACACACACACAGCCTCCCCCAGCCTCTCTCACACATGGCCTCCCCACCCCCAGCCTCTCACACACACAGAGCCTCCCCCAGCCTCTCTCACACACACACAAAGCCTCCCCACCCCAGCCTCTCACACACACACACACACAGCCTCCCCCAGCCTCTCTCACACATGGCCTCCCCACCCCAGCCTCTCACACACACACAACCACCCAGGCACTCCACCCAGCCCCCTCCCTCACACACCAGCCTACCCACCACCAGCCTCCCCACATCCCAGCCCCTTTTTCAAAACACACACACTAGCCTTCCCCCAGCCTCTCTACACACACACAGCCTCCCCCACCCCCAGCCTCTCTCACACTCACAAAGCCTCCCCCAGCCTCTCTCACACAAAGCCTCCCCAACCCCCAGCCTCTCACACACATACAACCCATCCAGTGTCACATACACACAGACCCCCCTACCCTCACACACACAGAGCCTACCAGCCTCGGGGGCGGGGGGGGGGGTGCCCTGGGCCGGGGGGGGCTTTACTAGGCCCCACATTACCTCAGTATGAGGAGGGCCCGCGCTCTTTTCATACAGCTGCAGCAGCGTCGCTCTATCACTTCCTTCCTGTTCTCCAGCGTCTTGGGTGATCGCAGTCGGCCACTCTTCCCTCTGCCGGCAGTAGTCATTGAAGCCAAACCCACAGGCAGAGAGGGGCGGGGACGACTCTAATCACAGGAGACGCTGGAAGAATGTGACAGAGGCTGCTGTAGCTGTAAGTAAATAGCGCCGCTCCTTCACAGACGCAGAGCCGTGGGGCCCCCCTCACAAGAGAAAGAGGGGGGCCCAGCTGCTCCGGTCACAGCGCGCAGTGCGTGCATGTCATCAAGCGCAGCTATGACCAGACATGCAGCGCGGGCCCCCCCTTCAGCGTCGCCGGGCCCCAGACATACACAGCGGCGCAGCGCCGCACTCATCATGGCCTGTTCTCTGTACTATTACTATGAAGCAAGGGGGCGGTACCTGCCGGTGGCGGCGGGCCCCCCTTGCTTCTCAGACTGCCCGGGCCCCATACGGGAGTACTGCCTGTACCCCCCTAATGGCGGGCCTGGTTAGTGGGTGCATGTGGGAGGATTAATAGAGAGAACACAAAGATCAAGGTAGTCCCTCAGATGCTCAATTTGGTTCAAGTCTGGGGAAACAGAGGGGCAAGGGTGGTATTTACAAGTTTTGGTCATGCTCTTCCAATCAATATCGGACAATTAAGATGTATGGATGTATGCTATCTGCAAAGATTGATTCATATTTAAATCGACTGAGAGTGCCTTCCACATTGATGAGGGGGCACAGAGAATGCCATGAAAACATTCCCCAGCCCATTAAGCTGCCACCACCAGCTTGACTTCTTCCAGCAATGGTTGCAGGATGTTTGTTCTGATATTACTGACATGTCAATGTCCATCGGTTGAATTAAGCAGAAAACGTGACTTGAAGAAGGCATTGTTTGCAGAGGTCCAATTCTGATACCACAGTGAAAATTGAAGCTTTTTCTGCTGATGCAACTTCTTCGTTAGCAGAGATGCATTGAACGTCTGGAGCCGCATACGCAGTAGGATTTGCTAAACTGTTGGTTTAAACATACGTCTGGTAGTCCACTTGTTCATTTTGTGTTTAAAAACACTTTGTCAGGTTCATTGTTACCTTGTTCTTTTTCAATAATAAAATAACCTTTTTTGGTTTAACTGTGTTTTTATTATTATAAAAAAAAGAAAAATTTTTTCTTTAACAAGAATATTACCATGTTCATTAATATCATTGGTTACACTGAGAAACAATGCATATATCAATAATGTATAATTATCGTGCCTCTTAACATTGAATGGCATATTTAAGGTTTCTGAACGTCCTTTAGGCAATGGTTTGTATCCACAAGTTAAAAGTAATAAAAGCAGTTTTATATAACATTCCAAAATACGTAAACAGTAAGAATGACATTTAATTAACAACTATACAAGTGACAAGACAGACACGAAAGGATAGGGGGGGGGGGGGTAGCATTAATGCTACTGCATCGGGAGTCTGTGAACGCGGGCACTCCGGGAATATATGCGGCCTGCAGTCTTTGTGGCTTTATATCTCATGGCTGGCAGGATATCTATCCCATTGGGACCATATCTCCTCAAATCTATCTAGAGTGTTATTAAGAGAGGCTGAGAGCTGTTCCATCACTTTCACGTCCCTAAGTCTATACAGTACATCCTCCAACGATGGAGCATTTTTTAGTAAAACAAGACCTGCGCTTCAACTTTACAACATGACGATCTGATGAACTATGTCTAATCAGATCTTTGGATTGTCAGGGAAAATCCAAGAACTGCTTTTTTATGGAATTCTAACTTACTCCATGTGGAGCGTGGGGTGTGGGTGTGAAGATCCAGCAGCGGTCTGACAACACATCAGATATAGATGACAGGCTGGGGTGAGTTGTGCCAAACCTGATGCACAACCCTAAAAGAGTACCATGATCATCTACTTGTTTGTTTCACATCAAAAAGGAAGAAAAACCCATTGCACCCGGAGGCGCTCATCTTCCTTTTTTCTTTTGTATTCCTCTTCAGTGAGAAAGACACAGCCCATTTTAAATATTGAGAAGTGTTGACATCCTATTTGCCAGGCCCATACTTTATCTCCCTTGATTCTGCCATAAATGATGATGCACAGCTCTCTTTGTTCTGTGAATGTGGACACTGTAACATTGATGGATACTTATATTTCTGGTAAAACGTCAAAATGACAACAAAATTAGGGAAATCTTTTAAGTAGGGAATTTGAAAAGGGGATTGTCTTAAAAGCGGTAACATTGTTTATAGTGTCATTTTCTGCAATTCATTTTTAAAATATAGATGTTGAACACAGAAACCGTATATTTCAGGTCGAATTTAAAAAAATAGAAAAGGGGGGGGAAAGTTTTTGGGGGGGAGAAATATAAAATAACATATTTTGCCTTTTTTTGAAAGTGGGATCGGGGAGGGGGCAAAAAAGGTGCCCGAAAAATTTGCATGACCACACCCTCTTGTTCTTGAGCCACGCCTCCTTCATAAAAAGTCAACCCCATGCCACATAACTGTGTAATGGCTCTGGAAGAAAGCTAATTTAGGGTTTTAACGTCACTTTCTTGAACATTGGGTAGTCTATTCAGCATCCAGAAGAGGGAAGAAAAGGGGCCAAAAAACATGCTAACCCAAAAAACATCATACAACCAATATTTTCCCCCATCAGTGAAAAGGGGTAGGTAACAGTTTCACAGGCTCTGCAGATGTAATGCCCACTTACAGTGATAATACAGGATAATGTTGGGGATTATTATCGACAAATTTTGAAATGGGCAAGGTATTTAAATTTGATCGGATTTTTTTAGATCACGGATAATTTGGTTAAAATCGTGCATAATCTTTTAAATATCGCCCTTTTTTCGCGTTTCCCTGCATTTGGGGGCCGCAAATCAGTTTACAGAAAAGAGCGGGGTAGATGTGGTGCGACCATGATGGGATTGATGGTGCTTTGGCGGGAAAAAAATCACTTTACCTCTTTTCATAAAAACATTTCCTGTTCTGATCGGGTTTGTGCATTTCTCAAAAGCATGGGATTGCGCTTGCCCTGTGCAAACACTCACGAAATTATTCTATTTTTTTCACAGAGACGCTCTACTTTAGCTGTGATCCTTAAATCAGTTAGAGATTGAAATTTTTAGGATTAGGCGGAGTTTTTTAAGGGGGCATCTACCGCTGTAAAATCCGGGGAGAGCGGGGAGGGTCCGCGGCGAACAAGCAAGCTCTTTTAAAAAATACTGGATTTTTATTGCGAATTCATTGCAATAGCTTTTATTAAAAAAGTTTTATTAAATAATTTTCTTTGGGTATTGGGCAGCCGCTTATATTAGGGTACAGACTTTTTAAAACTCGTCTATTTTTAGGGCAAAACCCATTTTTTATTATCTTACATTTTTAAAAAGGGTTTTTTTAAATTTGCCCATTCAGTTTGTTTTAGAGCGTTTAAAAAATTTTCAGTTAAAAAATTAATCCGCAATTGTGTATCACCACAGTAATTTGATGGTGCCAAAATACCTTTTATTAAACCTTACATTTAATTTCGTGTTTTTTGCACTTTTGCCCCGTCCGATTTGTGTAGACACCTTCGTTTAAAATTTTTAAAACAGCAATTGGGGTGTCACCCAGGTTGTGGCAAAAAACCTTTTTTCCGAACTTTCAATAGTTTTTTTTGCAAATTTTTTCCCATCAATTTGTTGATAGGCCACCTTTTGTTAAATTTCAAAACAGCAATTTTGAGTCACCACAGGGGAATTTAAAAGGTGCCAAAAAAACCTTTTTTACCGAAAAATTTCCGAAACTTTTTTTTTTCACTTTTTCCAGTCCCAGATTTGTTGACAGAGCCACCTGCATTTTTAAAATTTGAATCCAGCAATTTTTAAACCAAGGTGAATTGTGGGTCTAAAAATACCTTTTTTTTTATCCTAACTTTCAATAGTGTTTTTTTCACTTTTGCCATCCAAAATTTGGAAAAGAGCCCCCTTTCAGTTAAAATTGAATCCACAAATTTTTTAGTCACCACAGGGGAATTGTAGGGTTAAAAAAAACCTTTTATTATCCTATACATTCAGATACTTTTTTTTGCCTTTTGCCCAGTCCAATTTTTTGATAAGGGCCCCCTTGCAGTTGAATTTCAATACAGCAATTGAGTCACCACAGGGGAAATTGAATGCCCAAAAATACCTTTTTTATACCTTAAAAACGTTTTAGATAGTGTTTTTTTTCACTTTTCCCCCAGTTTTTGATTGAGCCACCTTGCAGTTAAAAATTTAATCCCCAATTGTTTTTCACCATGGTAATTATAGGTGCCAAAAATACCTTTTATTATCCGTTATAATTTCAATACGTGTTTTTTTCACTTTTGCCCCCGTCCAGATTGTTGATAAGCCACCTTGCGTTAAATTTAATACAGCAATTTTGTTGATTTTAGGGATTTGAGAATAGCTGTGATTTGCCGTTTTTTAATAAAAGTTTCCCAAAAATTTCAAAACCCTTCCAATTTTTATCTTTCGAACAGGAGCGAATGCAGGTGGTAAGGGCAAGAGGGGGGGGGACTGGGAAGGGACAGATGGTCTCCTTCGTGCGGGGGGGCAAAACCAAGGCAGCGATTGTCGGTTTCGGACCGTCGGGCCGTCATCGTGGTCGGGCCCCGTGAATCCATGCCCAAACGTCGCCAATCGTTTTCAGGGTTAAAGCAAACCCGCACCAGCAGTCTTAACCCCCTCTCTCCTAGCATGGGCCCCAATGTCGTCATCAGCATCATCAGCACCGCCAACTAAGCGAAAGGGAGCCCCCAAAAGTCAAATGGACCCACCATGTGGAATCCATTTTCTGAAGACCTCTTTGATGACAAAATGCGATTGGGGTCAGAAGGCATGGGAAAAGATTAAGAGGCCCCAAAAGGGTGATTTTCTCTT
>JAODAL010082558.1:0-11531 GCA_025379985.1 Phyllomedusa bahiana
CAACTTTTTTGCTGGTGCAGCACTTTTACATACATATTTCCTGACTACCTGTATTTCCCCAAACTGCGCTCGCTCTACACACGAGCCCCCCTTGGGTTCAGACATGATTCCCCTTCAAGATACAGCATGGAAAATAAGAGCAGGTTTTCGTGCCCATACGGCTTGTGCTAAATTTCCCTGTTTGGGGAAACAAGTCGTCCTCAATATTTTTCCCTAATTTGGAACCAGTCAAAAAAACAAGAGAGAAGCGGGAAGGACGCTTGCCTGAGTGATCTCACCCCCGAAGAAACCCGGCAAAGCCGTGCCCTAGTGGTGGGGGCAGATGCAAGGGGACCCTCGGGGCGCCCCCCGAACCCTGGACTGAAATCTTTTCATCCAACCAGTGGTTCCTATGGCAAAGTCCCCTGGGAATTTCCCCGCCCCTATAGCATCAGCCCCCCCAAAAAACAAAATTTTAAAACCCCTTTCCCTGACACGGGTATAATAATATGCCCTTTTTTTTTTCCTCCCGCTTCCAAGGCAAACTTTTCATTTATCCATCTACATAGACATAAGACGGCTTTCATTTTGCAGGACATTTTTAATGGTGCCTTTGACCCTATCATAGAATGTACAGGGAATTCCACCGCCCCCCCATTCCATGAAATTTTTTAAAAATCTAATTTTTACCGTGGCTTGGTTTTTGCTGAGCCCATTGTTTTCTATAAATGACCTTTTACCTGTATTTTGCAAGTCAGTACGATTCTGGTGATACCAAATATGTAAGTTTTAAAGGTGCTTTATTAATTTAAAAAAAAAAAAAAAAGTTCCCTAATTTTTAAAATTTGCTCTTCACCCCGCCCCGTTGAGTAAAGGGTTTTTTTTTTTTTTGCAGCAAATTTGTAGTTTTTTTTGGGAACCATTACTGATAATGCATTTTTTAATTATTTTTTTTCCCAAATTTTTTTGAGGATTGAAAGAGAAAAAAAAAAAACTGCAATTTTGGGGGTTGGGGGTTTTTTTTTCTTTTCGGGTTCACCTTTTTGAGATAAAAGACATATTTATGATGGGAGCGATGCCAATTTTTGGGTGCTTTTTTTTTTTTTTCTGTTTGTTTTTAAAAAGGGAAAAAAGGGGTGACTGCAACTTTTTATTTTTAAATTATTTTTAATATTTTTTTTTTTTTTTTTTTCTTTTTTTTATACATTTGTTCCCCTAAAGGGGGGTCATTGCTTTTTCACCCTTCTTTATTATGTAATAAAAGCCAAAGGGGGTTTCAAAGATTGGGGCTCCCATAATTTCTGCCTAAGTCTTGAGCCTTCATGAAAACTTTTGCCGGGGAAAGCAGGGCTCGGGGACCCCGCATCTTTACCGGGGGGGGGGCAGACAAAGGTTTTCCCCATTCATTTTTGACCCCGCAAACCCCAATTGCCACGGGTTTTTGGGGCCTCCCCTGGGGTTGATCTTTGGGGGCCCCCAGTGGTGTTGATTCTTGGGCCCCCATGGGGGATATTCTTGGGGGCCCCCCACTGGGGTTGATTTTTGGGGCTCACCAGTGGAGTTGGGTTTTTGGGGGGCCCCCAGTGGGTTTTAATTTTGGGGGCCCACAGTTTGGGGTTTTATTCTTGGGGGCCCCCCGGGGGGTTGTTTGTTGGGGCCCCCCAAAGGAGTGATTCTTTAGCCCCCCATTTGGGGGTTGGTCCTTGGGGGCCCCCAGTGGGGATAATTCTTGGGCCCACCCGTGGAGTTGATTCTTGGGCCCCCAGTGGGATGATTTTTGGGCCACCGTGGAGATGAATTTTTGGGGCCCCCATTGGGGTGATTCTTGAGCCCACCAAATGGAGTTGGATCTTGGGGGGCCACCCTGAATTGATTCTTTGCTCACCAGTGGAGTTTATTCTTGGGGGGCCCCTGGAATTGATTTTGGGGGCCCCCATGGGGGTTGATTTTGGGGGCCAAACCCGGGGGTTGATTCTTGGGTTTCCCCCCCAGGGAGTTGATTTTGGGGCCCCCCATGGAGTTGATTCGGGGCCACCCTGCAGTTTATTCTTGGGGCCCACCAGTGCAGTTTTATTTTGGGGCCCCCCCCAAGTGGAGATGATTCTTGGGCCCCCCCCAGGGGGAGATTTTTTGGGGCCCACCTGGGGTCATACTTGGGGGCCCCACCATGGGATGGGTTCGGGGCCCCCAGTGGAATATTCTTGGGGGGCCCCCCAGTGGAGCTGGGTTCCCTTGGGGGCCCCCCAGTGGAGCTATTCTTTTGGGCCCCCCCAGGGGAGTTGATTTTTGGGCCCTTAGTGCGTTGGGTTTTTGGGCAATTTTTAAATAAAGGTCCGTAAAAAAAA
This sequence comes from Phyllomedusa bahiana, assembly GCA_025379985.1. Classification (NCBI taxonomy): domain Eukaryota; kingdom Metazoa; phylum Chordata; class Amphibia; order Anura; family Hylidae; genus Phyllomedusa; species Phyllomedusa bahiana. The sequence continues at coordinate 2,325 of JAODAL010082558.1, forward strand.
AAACTAAAAAAACTTTAAAAATTTGTGGATTTATAAAACAGCATCAAACCCCAAAATCTCCCTTGGGTTTAAAGGGAAAGGGCGGGTACTTAGGGTTACTTCGTAAACCCCCCAAGTACCCGTCTTTTATTATTTTTTAGGGGAGTTTGGGCTTGACTGTGTTTTATATATCCACTAATTAAAGTTATTAGTTTTATTTTTACGGCCCTTTTTTTAAAAAAGGGTTTCCCGGGGTGGGGGGATTGGAGTCCCGCCTGAGACCTAAAGGAACGGGGGTTTTAACGTTATCATGGGCAATGTTTGTAGAAACTGTTAAAATTTTCCCCCCAACTAGGGGAGTAAATTCTTGGGGTCACCAGTGGACTGATTCTTGGGGTCACCATTTAAAAGTTGTTTCCCGGGGGTCAGCAGGGGAGTTGATTTTTTGGGGCCCCCACCAGGGGTAATGATTTTATTTCCCCAGTGATGTTGATTTTTGGGGGCCACCGGGGAAGGGTTTTTGGGGGGCCATTCACGCTCCTGAACAAGACTGCACATACAGAGCCAACAGTGGATCCAGCAGGAAGGAGAAGAATAAGTCCATTTATATTTTCTATTCATTTTGAAGCCATTCTTGGCATTGGCTCAAAAAACTGCACCAGAAACTGTTTGTGTGTATTCAGCCCTAAGGGTGCTTTCACACAGTGCGTTATTGGTGCGTTTTTTTGGAGGGGGTGTTTTTTTGCAGCACTTTTCAGCATTAATTGCTGTGCCTTCCTGCACGAAAAAAATCGCATCCAAAAAACGACCGTGGGAAAGCCACCCTAAGGGACCCTTTGCAAATTTAGCTATTGTAGCCCCCTCGGGGTTGTAAATGATGAGGAAATGGGGAAAACGGGGGAGAAAAAAACAAATGGGGCGCAAAATAGTGAAATATTTTTGGGGAAAAAGGCAAATTAAAATAATGTAATTTGCCACCTCTTGGGGTTGCGTCCTAATTTAGGGCTAACCTCAAAACCCCCCCCCTTTCGGGCTTTTGGGTGCCATAGCCCTTACACGGCAGCCGTGGTCTCTATGTACTAAGCTGGGTTAAAAACGCCGAATCGGTTGGAAGCAGAGGGGAAAAAATTTGGGGACCCGGCGCACGTGCAAATTTTCCAAGAACCAAGAGTGCGGCAAATTTTTAAAAAAGCCCCTTTTATTCTTAAAAGTTGCAGGGTGATCTGCCCTCGCCCATTAAAAACTTTGACAATAAAGAAAACCGTTTCTCGCTGAACCCAGCGCTTTCTGGGGGTTGTTCATTAAAGTCACAATACGGGATATTTAAATACGGGGCTCTACATGGTTGGTTTTGAAACTGTCAACGCGATTTGAAGAGAGGGACTGGACAATGAGTTGTAGTCAGAACGTTTCCACAATTAAAGGGAGAAAAGAGACAGTCCGTTTATTTTAATTTTTGGTTGGATCAACATAAATAAAAGGGCGTCGGTGTAGACTTTTTCCTACCCTGGGAAAAAAAACTGCCTTTTAGGAAAAGAAAAAAGAAAAAAAAAAAAACTTTGTGGGACAAAACCTTGTCAGATAAAACTGTTATAGAATAAAAAGTAGTTGGGGGAGGATCGCTAGTCTATGTAGTAAAATTGATAAATAACAATCTAAGTTGATTAAATATGTATAAATATATAAAACAATGAAATATATATTAAACAAGAAAAAATAAAAGAAAAGTTATTAAATAAAAGTGCGGTTTTCTAAGATTTGTGTTCAAAAAATCTTAGAAAACAACACACAGTTTTCATATGATAAAAAATGCCTTATAAAAAACTAACACCATTTTAGAAAATTTAATATTTTTATCCCAAAAATCATCTCCATCAGATAAAAGGGGGGCTGCCATGGAAACCCCGTAGCGCCCTTTTTCGCGAATATATTCATGGGCCCTTTGAGGAGGAAAATTTTAATCACAGCCCAAAAAACACAAAATACTGTACTTTTGTAGAAAAAATATAGTGATCTCTTTTTCATATGGGCGGACCTGCCCTTTTATACCAAAATTCATTGCCTCCTCAATAATAAACATGGAATATCCAATTTTCAGTGAAAAACAGTCCCAACTCCTAGTGTTCTTAGATCTCAAAAACACATCAAAAAGGGTTTTTTCACCACATCCATCACTTCAAAAAAGTTGAAAAAGATTATATTCATTTCGACAGTGTCCCCTTAAGCCGGGTTAAAAATGCCCCATAGGGCATTCAAACGAACCCGCAAAAAATGTACGGAAGAAACAGAATTCCTGTTTCAAAAAAAGAATCCCAAAAAAAGGCAAAGATCCCCTTTTTCCCCTCTTCATATCCCCCAATTTCCCACAAAATAGCACTGATCAAAAATCGGGAAAATCATGGCCCACAGGTTAGCGACTTGTTCCCATCCCCTTTGGGGGCGGCGAAAAAAGGGTTTTTTATAAAAGGGCAAAGCCGAGTGGGCCCCCTTAGAAAAGTCCGGGCGGTGTTGGAGAAGCGAGGGCCCCCTCCCCCCCCCATGGTCATCCTGTCAGGGTTCAATAGACGCTAAAAAAAGCGTTCACAATGTCCGGGGGGAAGGGCTTGGAGGTTCTTGATAAGGGGGGAAAGGGGGAAGCTTCAGAACCTCTCTCTCCCATCTACGGCCCTAGGGCGAAGTCCACACCCCGGGGTTTTTTGTCCCACTTTTTCCCCTTTAATAAAGGTACCCCCCCAGGGGGTCCCCGCCCCCCTACTTTGACATTTGCCCTAAAACCCTTTACCGCCTTTTTGGAAAGCTCGGACTTTTCAGGGGCACAAAGTGGGCCGAAGCCGAAAAAAAACTACCCCTTTTTTTCCCGATGCCTTTGCTTTTTTTTTTCCCGACCCGATTGGATCTGCCAAGGATTTTCACTTTTCTCAAAATTTTGGGAGATACTCGGGGTACAGAGTCAATGCTTCTAAAATGAGCTTTTGGGAAATGGTCCACCCCCCCGAAATCCCCCTGGCGTGATCTGAATTTAGTATCACCCGGGGGTTCCACATTACATACTAAAAATAAAAAATTGGGGTCTCCTAATACTATATAAAATCAAAATTTTTCCCCCTTGTTCAAAAAGTTTCCGGATGCCCTCCTTGATGGCCCGGGCCCCTCCCTCCCCCCTGGGGTAGAGCCACGCAAAAAAAAGTTTGCTTCCAAAATTTTATCCCCCCTTAAAACCCTCCCTTGCTGCAAAAGCCGCTGGTCAACAAACTACTACCCCCTTTTCTCGCTTTTTTTGGGGCGGGGAAAACCCCAATACCCCCTTAGCAAATGTGCCCTTTTAAGTGCGGGGGCCAAAACCCTCCCGAATTGGGTTTCTATAACCTGGGTGTCTCCCAGGATGCCCGGGGGATGGGGGGAGAGTCCAGCAGATTTCTAATTTTGAACTAGAAAGAGATTGATGCGCCCGGGGCACCCCCCCGGCCCCCTCCACACTAAATTCGCTAAGATCCCCTTGAATTTTTGGACCCTCTCCTGCTTAAAGATACGATCGCGCCCGGGGAAACATACCGCAAATCCTCCAACTGCCGTGGGAAATGGGCCGAGGCTACCCCTGTGGACCTTTTCCCGAGTTCCCACAAAGGGCCCAAAAAACCCCGTTTAAATTAGGGGGGGAGGGGGAGTACTACGCGAACACATTGAATGAGGAAGAAGGGGTGACCCCATCCGAAATTAAAACCAAAATTTTTCCCTTTTTCCCAGATCCACACATTTTCCCCCCAATAAGGGTCTCTTTTTGTAAGTCCAAACTTCGGAAACCCTCACAAATCGGGTCTCTAACAACTTTAATTCCCTAATGCTTGCCCCACTAATCCCTTTACCCTTTTCGCATCTACATTTTTAAGGGGGTGGGGGCGGGGGAGGGAAAAGGGAGATCGCCATTGATAAAAGGGGGGCATATTAGAAGACCCCGAATTCAGATAAGATCCTTTCGGGACTAAGGGGCCCTAAAGGGGGTGACTGTGAAAATTGAGGGAACCCCCTTTAAAATCTTGCAAACGATATTATGGATTCAAACCCCCCCCAAAGCGCAACGTCCCGATACGACAACCCCCCCCAAATGCCAAGCCCCCTAACACCAAAATGTGGATGGGCTGTGGCAATGCCCCTCAAGCAGCTTTTTTTGGGGGTTTTTTTTGCCATGTCCGGGTCACTGGCACTCAAGCTTTTTAAAGTATGTCTCTGACTTTTCCTTACACTAGACCCCCTGACATTCAAAAAACCCCCGGGGCTTTTGCCCTCACTGTTCTTCTCTCCCCCGCATTTTCCACATAGCAACCGGTGGCCAAACCTTCCCTACTGTACGGGTGAAAACCCCAGACCCCCCCCCTGTCAGTACTGGTTGAAGTCTGAAACTTTTGGGGGGCGGGCAGATTGGAAAAAGGAAACCCCCCAAGGAACAGCCACTAAAATTTTTTTAAAAGATGGGAACCATTTTTCCTCTCGCATTTTCAAATGTGAGATAAGAGACCTAGTCCCCTCTTCAATTAAAAGTTTGGGACGCAGGGACTCGCGGGGTTTCCCTTTTGGATCCCCTTTATCAAGGCTGACCCCCCGGGAAAACCCAAATCAATGGGCGCTAATTTAGGGGGCCCTTCGTAATGTCAACAAAATTTCTACCCCTAGGGGGGTTATTCTTTGAGGGGGGAAACCTTGGACGGGGGCCCCCCCAAGCCCTATGACCCCCCGACACTGACTTACATTGAAAAAGCATGGTCCCGTGTTCCTAAAAAAGCCCTTGAAATTTAAATAAACCCCCTCATTTCATTTTCACTTGGGGGTAATAGTCTGGTCCTTTTAAAAATCGGATCTTAGGAGGGTTTTTTTTAAATTCTCCTCTTCTTTTACCTTCCTTTGGGTTTATTTTAATAATTCATGTTTGACCTCTATCGGGGAAAGCTTTCTTTTTTATCCCCTACTGCAAAGTTTTTTGTATAAATCTGTTTTTTCGGGCAGGTACCTCTTCAGGATTTACTTTGAGTGCAAACCTTTTTCCTCCTATTGCCGGAGTTTTGGGCAGCGAGTTTAGAGCCAGATGGCTCTCTGCCGCTTAGGAATACCTCAGTGGGAAACGCAATTTTGTACATTGGTAACTTTTACTGCTTCCCACATATTTTCTGTTTATGTAAATTTTCTGTCTTGATTAAAATTATATTTAAAAATTTTCAAACCCCAATTAAAATATTTTTAAAAAAAAAAAAAAAAAAAAAAAAAAAGAATTCCTTGATCAGGTGAACTTTTTGAAGAAAAGATTCGAGGAAAAGAAATACCCTGACCAACTTCTGGAAGATGCCATTAAGAAAACTTCGCAATTATCTCAAAAAGGGGTTTTTAACACAAATGAAAGCCAACAAAAAAAAATAAAAAACTGAATGGACCAAAAATTAAATATTCCTTAACACCAATCAATTCCTCCCCCCAAAATTAAAGACATTTTAAGAAAATCAGGGTACTATTGAAAAAAGGATCCTTTCCCTGGGCCCCCTTAAATTCCCAAAAACCAACCTATTTTTAGAAGGTCCCAAATAAAAAAAATTTTTTGCCAAATGGTTAAAACCAACTGGAAAATACTAATATTTCTCCTATAAAACTGGGGGTTCGGCATGTGGGGTCTGCTAAATTTTATTGCAGAGGTGGATTCGCTGGACCACCAAAGCGTATAGTTAAGCCACCCGGGGACGGAGTCAAAGTAGCCCCCGGGTATTACCAGAGCCTGCCGCAAAGCGGGATGGACTTGCGGGGCGTGGGGCTACCAGGCTTTCCCCCCGAGGGGACTTGCTTGGATGGAGCCGGGGTACAGGGGTACAAAGACGAAATCGGAGGGTGTGGGGGACAGGCGAAGGTCGGGGAGGCGGGGGGTTTCGTGGTCAGAGACAGGCCAAAAGGTCGTGCAGGGGCAAAACAGGCAAGGGTGGGGAAACAGAAGAAAGGGGGAATTACACGGGAATAAATACAAAACTCAACACTCTCTAATCAAAGGGAAAACACACCAACGGGATGGCAGGAAGTGTGGGGGGTATTTTTTAAAATAAAACCACGCCCAACAATAGACCAATTATGGGGCGCTGGCCCCTTTTAAATCCTTTAAAGCAGGGGGGGGGGCCGCGTGCGGCGGCCTGATGGCGGGAGCAGGTTACAACGGGGGAGGGGTAAGGAAACCCGCGGAGTTTTTCCCACAGGGGGATGGTCCGGCAGCCTGGCACCCGCGCGGACCCCCTGGGGCAGGGGGCGGCCCAGCGGGGACAAGCGGTCCACAACCCCGTGACCTAATTGCTTATTTTTGCAACACAATCTGCACGACACAAAGTATTAAATCTTTTAAACACCAACTTTTACATATCCAATTAAATTTCATTTAACTTGCAAAAGCTCATATGTAATTTATGTCATAGCGTGCACTTGTCGCCTTCAATATGTAGGGCGGACCACATGTGCACTCCACATACACCTGAATGGACACAGAGCCTGCGTCAAAAAGGGCGACATAAAACAAAGTGTCGCCCTACACTCAAACATTCCACCAACAAAACTTCGAAAAATTTAAAAAATAACCCCCCGTTTGACTTCATACCGGTTCATCAAACAAAAAGATTCCAAACATTGCAAAAACGCGAAATGTTTTGGATATATAGGCTCCAAACACTTCAGCCGAAGGGTTTAAATGAAGCAATAGAACTCATACGTTATACAAGCATCAGGCTATATTATAATTACTGTATATTTATCTATTAATTTTGTTATCATTCAGTTTAATGTTGTCTTGAGAAAACTTTTTTTATTTAGGTTACAGCACTTTTAATACCTACAGCTTTTCTATTGCTCTACCAGACCAAGCTCACATCTGATAGGTTTATTCAAAATTACCGCTACATCATTTACCACTCTATTTTACCATAGACTGTAGCTCTTCACTCCACTGGTCTGTTTATAAAAACCGCCACTGTCCCGATTGGTTCACTGCATTGTATTGGCCCCTAAACATTGGGGGCTTCATTCTGAATTTTTACATTCAGTTCTATATTGAAGCTGCGCCCTTCTTGGAGCTACCTTAGTAATATGTGTGAACTATACTACATATTTTTATCCAGCGCCCCTACCAAAAGATACAGACGCAGTTATGCCCCCACATGTTACTAGCATCCATACAGACCAGGACACCTAAAGTGTATTATTGAAGCTATATTCTTCAGATCGCGCTCCATTCAAGAGCGCTTAATGCTTACTATAACCATCACGTTTTTATAAATACAGGCTATATCAATATGTAAGAAGCTTATGGCATCCTTAATTAGAGCATTTGAACCATATGCAGGATCACCACTGCGCCCCTCTACAGATTTCTCGTGTTCACAGATACCAACAAAATTAAGCACTCGGTTTAAATTTGCCTCCTTCTATATGTAGTTGTCCATTGGTCTATTCATATTTACCGCTTATTTGTTAACCATGTTAAAAAATCCATAGAGAAAAGCTCGTCTCCCTGGCTATTTTAAAAATTCCCGCGCCCCCTATTGGTCTAATTTTTACATGTTAAACGGTCAAATAAGTTTACCAAAACAATAATTTAGAAAAACTTTTATTTAATAAGTTTTCTTTTTTTTTTTTTGTTTTAATATATAAAATTTTTATTTCTTGTTTTTTTAAATTTATACATATTTAATAACTTAGTTGTTATTTATCAATTTTACTACATAGCTACGATCCCCGCAATCTAGCATTTTATTCTTAACTTTTTTACTGACAGGTTCTGTCCAAAAGCTTTTTTTTGTTTTTCTTTTTCTCTGTCCAAAAACAGGCAGTTTCTTCCCAGGCTGGGAAAAAAAGCTTACACCAAACCCCTTTGTTTGCGATCCACCACCCAATGATTCACTGTAGGACGTCTCTTTTCCCCTTTGAGTTGGGAGACGATCCTGATTGACAACTCATTGACCCATCGTCTCTTCGTGCGCGATTGACAGTTTCCCCAAAACCTATGTAGAGATACACGGTTTTAAAATACCCGTATTGCGATTCAATTTTTCCCCTTTTGAAAAAGCGGGGGTGTTCAAGCTTTTTGTTATGTTTTTTTTTTGGGCAGGGCACATCCCCCTGCACTTTTTAAGAAAAAAGGGAAATTTTTTAAACTTTGGGCCAGCACTCTTGGCTTCTATTGGAAATTGCACGTGCGCCGGGTCCACCATTTTTTCCTCCTGCTTCCTGTATGATGAGGATGAGTGAGTCTATTCAATAGTCCTGCCCTTTGTCCCAATTACAAATCCAAACAACAAACTCAAGGGGTCCCGTCCCCCCCAAAAGGCCTGCGCCGCTACAGCCCGGGTCTTCTTAAAGCAAACGGGGATCTGTACCCCCGACTCCGTTACAGGGGAGGTCACTCAGCTTTCCCAGACTCCTGAACGCCGTATCTAGTCATGGAGATAGACTCTACATTATAATATCAATTTAAAGGAACCATGAAAAAATATTTAATTTCACATATTGACAAACAAAATGCGACTATTTATTTTAATTCGGTAGTTGTTGTTGTTTTTTTTTAAATAATTCTTTAAAGTTTCCCCCGTGTACTTTCCCAGTTTGTGTCTTGGTGTAATGTTTTCGCAGGAGGGGAAAAGAGGGCGTTTATCAGAGGAGGGGAGAGAGGGCGTGTTATCAGCAGAAGGTAGAGAGGTCAGTGTTTTCAGCAGGGGGTGAGAGGGGTCAGTTTTCAGCAGGAGGTGAGGGGGTAGTGTTTCAGCAGAAGGAGAGAGAAGTCATGTTATCAGAAGGTGGTGAGAGAGGGGGCAGTGTTATTGCAGAAGGGGGAGAGAGTCAGTGTTATCGCAGGGGGGAGAGAGGTCAGGTTATTTGCAGGGGGGGAGGGGTAGTGTTATCAGCAGGGGTGAGAGAGGGCATGTTATTACAGGAGGTAAGAGAGGTCATGTTATCAGCAGGAGGGTTCGAGGTCAGTGTTAACAGCAGGGGGTGAGAGAGGGCGTGTTATCAGCAGGAGGAGAGGAAGCAGTTTACAGCAAGGTGAAGAGGTCGTTTATCAGCAGGAGGGGAGAGAGGTCATGTTTTCAAGGGGGGGTAAGAGAGGTCAGTGTTTCACAGGGGGTGAGAGGTCAGTGTTATCAGAGGAGGGAAAAAAAGTCAGGGTTTTCAGAGGGGGTGAGAGAGGTCATGTTTTCAGAGGAGGTAAGAGAGGTCGTG
>JAODAL010082559.1:0-11530 GCA_025379985.1 Phyllomedusa bahiana
AATCATTACTCTCTGGTTCAGGGGGAGGCTGTGACTATGGGGACGGGGTACAAGCTATTACTCTCTGGTATCAGCCAGTATCCGGGGGAGGCTGTGACTATAGGACAGGAGGATACAATCTATTACTCTCTGGTATCAGCCAGTATCAGGGGGAGGCTGTGACTATAGGACAGGGGGATACAATCTATTACTCTCTGGTATCAGCCAGTATCAGGGGGAGGCTGTGACTATAGGACAGGGGATACAATCTATTACTCTCTGGTATCAGCCAGTATCAGGGGGAGGCTGTGACTATAGGACAGGGGGATACAATCTATTACTCTCTGGTAGATAAAAGACAAGTAACAATCAACTGGTGTTTCTAACAAATCAGCAGCTTTAGGTACCACAACCTTCATAATGAATTCATATTTCCTATTATACTTTTGGGATCATAATATGGCAGGGGGATACATAGTGCATAGGATCATTTTGTTGCAAAGAGAGTGTATCTAAGCCTCTCTGTGATAATGTCTGTTAACTAAGTCGTGTATCTAAATCTATCATAAGATACCGTCTGCTGAGCTGCTGTATCTAATACTATCCTGTGTGATACTGTCTGCTGAGCTGTGTACCTAATTCTATACTGTGTGATACTGTCTGCTGAGCTGTGTATCTAATCTTATCCTGTGTGATACCGTCTGCTGAGCTGTGTATCTAAATCCTGCATGTGTGATACAGTCTGCTGAGCTGTGTATCTAATCCTGCATGTGTGATACAGTCTGCTGGTCTGTGTAAACCCCACTGCCCTGGACAGTGTATGATCCGTGCACACAGTCTGTGCCCCGGGGAGGTAACATGAATTCTCACATGTCGGATATCTTCCATGTCTTCCGGACAGTGAACCCGGGGAATCTCTGAGCCTCGTGCTCCTCTTGTGTCCTTCAGTGTTTGCATAATTCTCCATATCATGTAAGGTATAGAAATGACAGTGATCCCATCCACTTGTGCAATGATCTGATATAATGTGCTGCGCTCCGTCTCCAGCAGCAGTTGTCAGGTGATGGCGTCTTACACTGAGGTGGTAGATCAGAGGAGGCGACTACAAGATCAATGCTGCTTGTAGAAGCAATCACCAATATAAAGAGACCCTTACCCCAGCGATCTACAGTGACCCCCAACCCCAGTGATCTAATAACCCCAGCCCCAGCGATCTACTTTGACCCCAACCCCAGCAGTGCACAGTGACCCCAAATCCAGCATCCCATTGACACCGACCCAGTGATCTACAGTGACCTTAACAACCATGATTTACATTGACCCCAACCCAAGCAACCTACAGTGACCCCAAACCCATTAATCTACAGTGACCCCAACCCCAGCGACCTACATTGACCCCAACCCCAGCAATCTACAGTGACCCCAACCCCAGCGACCTACAGTGACCCCAACCCCAGCAATCTACAGTGACCCCCAACCCCAGCGACCTACAGTGACCCCAACCCCAGCAAACAACAATTACCCAGACCCCAACCCCAGCAAACTAGTGACCCCAAGCCCAGTATTCTACATTGACCTCAACCCCAGCAGTGCACACTGACCCCCAAATCCAGCAACACATTAACCCCAAACCCAGTAGTCTACTGACCCCAGCCCCAGTTATCTACCGTGACCCCCAACCCCAGCGAACTACATTGACCCTAACTCCAGTGGTCCACGGTCTGATGCTTGTAAACAGCTTTAGCACTCTCATATTAATAGTGTATACATTGTTCTGCAACTTTCTAAAATACTTTGCTCTTCAATTCTTCACCTTTCTCAAGATCTCGATTGCTCTGAGACATTTGTCATCAGTCCAGACAGTCATCTGTAAGGGAAACATCATGAACTCCCCACTGATAAATGTCATCTGCACTGATACATTGTAACAAACAATGAGGTTTTTTTTAGTATTCAAGATGTAGCATTTGTGCTTTTCCTTAAATCTCTCTGTCCTTGATTTCAGGAGCAGCTTTCTTCTAGACACAAGAAAGTCTTCCAGATGTTTTGCTCTAAGAAGAAGCTTCTTCCCCCTTGTCCGAATATTCTCACCCCGGATAAAATTCCCACGTTCTTCATCCCTCCTAAACTCTCCTCGCTCCCGGATGGAGGTGGACATGTTTGGGAAAATGGGTGCAGAAGAAACCCTCTGATGCATCCAGATCTTCTCCTAAGGCCCTGCTCAGATCAGCGACTCGTCATGTTATCCAGGTGGAGGATGTGGAGCAGGAGGCGGACACTTCAGGACAGATGCAGTCTATGGCCACCAGTATCCTGGGGGGGCCGCACCTGTCCGAGAGCCCGCACACACGGAGACGGGAGTCTCTCTTCCATCAGATGTGTCACACACACGGTCCCTGTGACGTAAAGACTCTGTCCCCATTAGACCCAGACCATATACTGAACTGGAGATCATCTTCCCAGAGGTTTTCTGCTGGAGTCTTGGACAGTGACACAACGTCTTCTGCAGAGTCCTCTCCCCGTGGTTCTCCACTTCTAAATCGCTCCTCAGAAGAAGATCCAGTGATTCCTAATCCTGGTGCTCGTCGCCTGTTCTGCCACGCTCTGACTGTTAAGACTTTGACTCGAGCCAACTCCTTGTCCACTGAAGACACCAGCTCCACGACACCAGTCCAAACCTGCCCACCAAGGAGAACCACGCCGCTCCCAGGGCCTCCATGATGCATCTTGTTCCTCCTCCCATCTTTCATCTGGACTTTATCTGCTGCCAGGAGCGTCTGACCAGGGAGACGGAGGTAAGGCTTAATAAAGGAGGTCTTCTCCGCCTGGCCATTGAGTATATAAAAGAAATGGGACGTCTTCGAGTCAAGCTGGTCAATGTCGAAAACCTGTATCAGTCGTATCAAGACCCACGCAGCATCAGTTCTTGTGTGGTGATGTATCTGATGCCAGGAAAGCTGCAGAAACAGAGGAGCACCGTCATCCGTCGCAGCAGGAACCCCATCTTCAATGAGGACTTTTACTTTGAAGGGGTAGAAAAAGGTGAATTAGATAATCTACGGCTGAAGGTGAAAGTCATAAACCGGGGGACTGGCATGAAGCTGGACCAGGTGCTGGGGAGCAGTGACCTGCGGCTGTCCACCATCCTGCCCGTGGGCAAAACATAAACTGTCCATCACTGGCTCTGAAGGACTGGAATGAAGCTAAACCAGGCGCTGGGGACCAGTGACCTGCGGCTGTCCACCATCTTGAATTGGTCCTCACTGGCTCCGCGGTCAGCACGCGAGGAAATGGAGGAGAGACCTGAATTCACAGCTGATAAACTGATTTTTGCAGAACTTGGTAACCGCTGTTAAATTCTGTCACTTGGCAAAGTGTGTAAATATTCGAAACTCCTATAGACATGAATGGGGGAGAAATGCGCATGCGCGGACAAGCTCATAGCTTGCTATAGACTTGCTTAGCGAGCGGTCAGATGCACGTTTTGCACAGTTTTTCCCCGTTCTTCTTTTATGTCACATCTATACAGAGTGGTGAGCTGAACTATATTATTTATTTTAAAGTGCCATTGACTCCAGGGCGCTGTTCATTCGAGGGGAGTTACATTCACAACATGTGTCAGACAAGTACAATAACAATAAATGACTGACAACTGCTACAGAGGGAGAGAGGACCCTGCCCACAAAGGCTGACAATCTACAAGAAAGGAGGAAAGAGACAGGAGGTGCGGGGCAGACATGTTTGTGGGGGGTGTAGGGGCGGGAGGGTTACTATGGGTTGTAGGCTCCTGAAGAGATGGGTTTTCCAGTTGCTTTTGAGGCTGGTGAAGGTGGAGGAGAGATCGATGTGTTGGGGCAGTGAGTTCCAGAGTGTGGGAGCAGCGCAGGAGAAGTCTTGGAGACGGTTATGTGAGGAGCTGACAAGAGGAGAGCAGAGGAGAAGGTCCTGTGAGGAGCGGAGATTGTGTGAGGGAAAGGGTATCGGAGTTTTGGGCAGAGCTTGAATGGAGGGGAGAGGTTATGGAGAGCCTTGTAGGTCATGGTTATATTCAGAACTCCCATAGACATGAATTGGGAGAGCTGCGCTTGCATGTAAATTTCCTTGTTTCCTGTGGCCCATCTTATAGCTTGGTATGAGCTGGCCTCAGAGAACAGGGAGATAGCCTCGCTTGTGCAGTGCTCCCTCTTCTCTTCTAAGGCAGTTCTGAATATAGCAGAGTGAATATGGTCAGGCATAGGTGGAACTCCCATAGACATGAATGGGGAGAGCCGTGCATGTGCGGCCATCTCTAGGGTTCTCCGAGGCCTCCTCGTAGCACGCTATGAGCCTGTTTCAGAAACGGAATTTTGCCAAATACCAAAACCCCTCCAAGGACATTAAGAAAACTCATAACATTCCAAAACTGGCGCAAAATGATGCAAAATATTGGCGAACTGTGAGCCAAGCAACAGGCAAGATAAACCTGAGGTGCCCATGTGCTTTCAAAAAGCTTTGGGAGCGATAACCTCCAAGCGGTGTGTGCATCAGAGAAGAGAGAGACGCTGCCAGAAGCCTCTGCTACCTGATTCTCAAGTGAAAATAAAAGATCGGACATTGAAATTCAAATAACCTAATCCGTCTCCCCCTATATATCCTCTTTGGGGGGTGTTGGGAGGGCACCGTACACATTGAACAGTCTTGTGTTTCTGGGTTTGGACTACTTTTCCAAATATGTTTGGGGGAATTTGGACAAAAGCACCTAAAGATTCACCAAATCTGCTTAGAAAGTGCGACAGACACTCCTCTAATTTGCTCTCTTATTACACAGGACTAATAGATGTGACCCTATCTAGGTTATTTGGAGGAGATGCAGAACTGGTTATGGAAATAGCTATAAGCCGGACAGTTCATTGCTGCTCGAATACAGATGATGATAAATCATTTACTGAGAATACGGCCCAAATTCCAGATGATTAAGAAACGGGGAAGGTTTATTATGGAATGTAGTGTTCTCCGACCATCGCCAGCGGTGTCATCATCACAGGGCAGCCAGGCACAGGATGAGGGAGGAGAGGGGAGGGGAAATGGGGATTTTTGTACAATATGTGGTAAGGAATGGAATTTGTATTTATTACATGTTTGTCTGAATTAGCCATCAATAAAATGGGAGTCGTTCCACTACTAGGAATGTGTGTGACAAATAATCTGTATGTAATCCTCTCCGGCGCTGGTGACCACTGTTTGTACTGTAGGTATACGAGTATGAGTCTAAATCACTTTAAAGCAATGTAGACTTCGCCTGAATGTATGAACCTGTTCTACTGCAGACCATAAATATTCAGTCCACTACGACAACTCAGGCAAACCATTTATAAATTGGGCTGCCTGTTCTGTGCTCAGTTTTAGGGTCAAACATTCACAAATGTGTAGAATCATACAGTTAAGGGAACAACGCCCCCACATCTTGGGCGCATTACAAAGTGCCGCAGGCTCGACTGAAGGGGCCTACTTTTGGAGTGCTCATACATCGAGAGAACAGGGCTGTGCCAGTTTTTGGGCTGAAAAGACACCATAATATTTGCACACCAGTCCCATCATACATGTCGCCCCCAGTGTCTACACTAGTGTACGGCAAACACTATTTTTTGCTGTACAGTGTCTGTCCAGTAGGTGGCAGAGTGCTCCAACACAAAACACAATGGGGGACATGTATGATTGGCGTTTTCGCCGATTTTCTGGCGTATAATGCGCCTCTGGGGTGCCGGCCTCGGTATCGGAGGCACCTCCCCTATGTGTTAGGCGCATTAGGCGAAAGCTTCGGCAATTTCTAATGCGCCTAACATAAAGGGGCGTGCTGTGGGCGTTCTGGGACAGGACGCACCATATTCGAAAACACCGACACATGTATGAATGCGGGTCGGCAAAGTAAGCTCCAACAGGCAGACCAATTTCAATGTGGTCTGTCTGTCAGGGGCGTTGAAGTTTTCCCCGCATGTATGAGCACACTTCGGCGCCGACATACATCAGGCGCAGTTTTCACGGAAAAAATCGCACCGATCTTCATACATGTCCCCCCCAATGATCTATAGTAAAAAATATGGTTCTCTGCTACTGATGATCTAGAATTTAATGGGGTTGTCTCACTACAGGGATCGCTGCTTCTTTTATTAAAGATCTTGCAAAAACAAGTCATTTTGCAATATGTGTCCATTAACAGTGTCCTACCTATTCCTAGATATCCCCTCTTGTATGGGTTGCATCAGTTCCGACAGGTTGCCAGTGCAGGTTGCTATTGCTACAGACCTGTGTGATCTCTCCTGATAGGCTGGCAGCGCTGGTTGCTATAGCTACAGACCTGTGTGATCTCTCCTGATAGGCTGCCAGCGCTGGTTGCTATAGCTACAGACCTGTTTGATCTCTCCTGATAGGCTGCCAGCGCTGGTCACTATAGCTACAGACCTGGTATTCTCAGCAGCTCATCATTACAGACCTGGTATCCTCAGCAGCTCATCACTGCAGACCAATAAAACCCATTAGAACCCAGTAAACACGTCCCTGAATTCAACACTGAAACTGAGAAAACGGGACTAAGATAAGATGAGTCGAGGTAGTGAGACAACCCCTTTAATATAATTTGGATCCTAAGAAAACAAAGAGCAGCTAACTGACCGGAGGTATCTCATCCTGAGGCATATTGTATGTTCCTTCCTGGAAAGATGTATCCTCAAAGAAGACCCCTGACATCTCCTGACGTACCTGCTTCCCAAGAGCCGTAAAGTATTGTCTGTGATGTGTGTCTGGATTATTGGATTACCTATGATAAAACATACTTAATAAGGAGGGATGACATCTCCTGATGTGTCTGTGTGGACCCCTGTGACCCCCATATAACGATTCTGGAGCATCTTCTCTTATATCTCTGTGTTGTTCTTGTTCCTCTGTTATTCTTCCTAGAAATGTGTCACTGAATCTGTCAGCTGGGTGTTACCAATTGGGGGTGTGTCTGACATTGTCCAATCAGTGTTGCCAGGCAGTGTGTGCAGGCGCGCACCCCTCTGATACCTGGAATGGTAACACCCAGCTGACTGGTACAGCAATACATTTCCAGGAGGAATAACAGAGGAACACAGAGATATAAGAGACATACACAGACATATCAGGAGATGTCATCCGTCCTCATTAAGTATGTTTTATCACAAGTAATCCAATAATCCAGACACACATCACAGACAATACTTTACGGCTGTGTGGTGTGGACCACTGTGATATGACGATTCTGGAGCATCTTTTCTTATAACTCTGTGTTCCTCTGTTATTCCTCCTGGAAATGTATTGCTGTACCAGTCAGCTGGGTGTTACCATTCCAGGTATCAGAGGGGCGCGCGCCTGCACACACTGCCTGGCAGCACTGATTGGACAATGTCAGACACACCCCCAATTGGTAACACCCAGCTGACAGATTCAGTGACACATTTCTAGGAGGAATAACAGAGGAACAAGAACAACACAGAGATATAATAGAAGATGCTCCAGAATCGTTATATGGGGGTCACAGTGGTCCACACAGACACATCAGGAGATGTCATCCCTCCTTATTAAGTATGTTTTATCATAGGTAATCCAATAATCCAGACACACATCACAGACAATACTTTACGGCTCTTGGGCCTTTATCTAACATGCAGCCTATATGTGGTAAAGTGGTGAGGTAAGGTGATTTCTGCAGCCTCTGCACCCTATAAGCTGCTTCTCTCGTACTTGTGTCCACTACCTATATCCTACTAGAAATAGTTGATTTTCCTCCTGAGACTATGAGGAGTCCATGAGGTTGGAAAGAGATGGCAGGAAGGAAGTTCTCCATCTTAAAGTCTGCAATGGAAAGTCAGGTCAGCTACCACCTCATCAGTGGCGTCTGCACCTTTTCCAGGGCCGCCCACTATTAACCTCTTTTAATTTTCCACAGATTATAACAAGAAATCGTTACACAAATAAAATCAAGGTGGTAACGTGTGGTGTAAATCTGATGTAAGAGTCAGGGACCCCTCCCCTGATGTTTCCTGAGGCCATGCTTGTATTTGGGAAGGGGGTACATGCTAACAAGAGTGAGAAGATGAGGGGGAGATGCTGGTGTGGTTTCCCTCATGTCGTGTGACAATACCTGTGGTGATAGCCGAGTGCAGTATTTTCCGCCTAACATCTCACTGCCGAGCAGAGATGGCTGATGTGATAACGTGTCTGAGCAATGAGCGCACACAACGGTCAATGGACAGATGGACGTGGTGGTCACCCAGAGACACAGACCCTGCATCACCCAGAGACACAGACCCTACAACACCCAGAGACACAGACCCTACATCACCCAGAGACACAGACCCTACAACACCCAGAGACACAGACCCTACAACACCCAGAGACACAGACCCCTGCTCACAGATACGACCCTTAATACCCTGCATCACCCAGAGACAAGACCCTCAACCCAGAGCACAGATCTACAACACCAGAGACACAGACCATACAACACCCAGAGACACAGACCCTACAAACCCGAGACACAGACCTGATCACCAGAGACAAGACCTACAACACCCAGAGACACAGACCCTACAACACCCAGAGACACAGACCCTACAACACCCAGAGACACAGACCCTACAACACCCAGATACAGACCCTATAATACCCTGCATCACCCAGAGACACAGACCCTACAACACCCAGAGACACAGACCCTACAACACCCAGAGACACAGACCCTACAACACCCAGAGACACAGACCCTACAACACCCAGATACAGACCCTATAATACCCTGCATCACCCAGAGACACAGACCCTACAACACCCAGAGACACAGACCCTACAACACCCAGAGACACAGACCCTACAACACCCAGAGACACAGACCCTACAACACCCAGAGACACAGACCCTACAACACCCAGAGACACAGACCCTACAACACCCAGATACAGACCATTAATCACCCAGACACAGACCCTACAACACCCAGATACACAGACCCTACAACACCCAGACAACACCCAGAGACACAGACCCTACAACACCCAGAGACACAGACCCCTGCATCACCCAGATACAGACCCTATAATACCCTGCATCACCCAGAGACACAGACCCTACAACACCCAGAGACACAGCCCTACAACCAGAGCACAGACCCTACAACACCCAGATACAGACCCTCTAATACCCTTCATCACCCAGAGACACAGACCCTACAACACCCAGAGACACAGACCCTACAACACCCAGAGACACAGACCCTACAACACCCAGAGACACAGACCCTGCATCACCCAGAGACACAGACCCCTGCATCACCCAGATACAGACCCTATAATACCCTGCATCACCCAGAGACACAGACCCTACAACACCCAGAGACACAGACCCTACAACACCCAGATACAGACCCTATAATACCCTGCATCACCAGAGCAAGACCTACAACACCCAGAGACACAGACCTACAACACCCAGAGACACAGACCCTACAACACCCAGAGATACAGACCCTACAACACAGTGACACTGACCTACACTCCCGAGACACAGACCCTGCATCACCCAGACAGACCTACAACCACAGAGACACAGTACCCGCATACCAGAGACACAGGACCCTGTCACCCAGTACAGCACTATATACCCTGCATCACCAGATGACTCGGCCTACAACACCCAGAGACACAGACCCTACAACACCCGATATACATGGACACTGCACAGTACCACTTCTCCCATCCGATATACATGGACACTGCACAGTACCACTTATCCCGTCCGATATATATGGACACTGCACAGTACCACTTATCCCGTCCGATATATATGGACACTGCACAGTACCACTTCACCCGTCCGATATATATGGACACTGCACAGTACCACTTCTCCTGTCCGATATATATGGACACTGCACAGTACCACTTCTCCTGTCCGATATATATGGACACTGCACAGTACCACTTCTCCTGTCCGATATATATGGACACTGCACAGTACCACTTCTCCTCTCCTGTATATATGGACACTGCACAGTACCACTTCTCCTGTCCGATATATATGGACACTGCACAGTACCACTTCACCGTCCGATATATATGGACACTGCACAGTACCACTTCTCCTGTCCGATATATATGGACACTGCACAGTACCATTTCTTCTGTCCGATATATATGGACACTGCACAGTACAACTTTCCTGTCCGATCTACATGGACACTGCACAGTACCACTTCTCCTGTCCGATATATATGGACACTGCACAGTACCACTTCTCCTGTCCGATATATATGGACACTGCAAAGTACCACTTCTCCTGTCCGATATATATGGACACTGCACAGTACCACTTCTCCTGTCCGATATATATGGACACTGCACAGTACCACTTCTCCTGTCCGATATTATGGAACTGCACGTACCACTTCTCCTGTCCGATATATATGGACACTGCACAGTACCACTTCTCCTGTCCGATATATATGGACACTGCACAGTACCACTTCTCCTGTCCGATATATATGGACACTGCAAAATACAACTTTTACTATGCTGTATGGACGGGTTGTGCAAAGTACCAGTTCTGCTGCTCAGTGTGATGCATGTAGCAGATTTAATTGGTTGCTGATGAATCACAGATCTGTCCCCTCACACAACCAGAGATTATTTTTCACCAGAGACCAGAATCTCACACTGCTTTTGCAAGACAGTATCACATGATAGAATTAGATACAGAGTTTAGCATTTGTATCAGCATATTTGGGCTTGATACAGTATATCAAACAAAGTTAGTTTTAGAGAAACTGCTACTGCTGGTAGAAAAATCCAGGAGGCGGTCAGGCAGCGCTCAGCACGGCCCCTCGCGTTATGAGGTCAGGACGGTCGCAGGGTTCACGGGAGGAAGGTCCATGTGCGCAGTCTTTCTGACGGATACTATGACGGGGCTATCAGGTGTTGTGTACATGTGGATATTGCAGATCAGTTACAAGAATCTCAATTAACAGACAGGATACAAGCGCATCCAAGTGAACCTTTAATTAATTGCTCGATCACACAGATAATGTTCCCCACACAGCAGTGATTGCAAGTTCTGTAACCAGTATGAGAAGCCAAAACTGTCTGCAGATAATGAAAGATTACAGACACAATCTGAAAAGTCTAGAAAGGCCGAGAACTGCGGAACCTCATGGGGGGAGATGGGGCTTATAAGGTGGGAGATGGGGCTTATAAGGAGGGAGATGGGGCTTATAAGGTGGGAGATGGGGCTTATAAGGTGGGAGATGAGGTTTATAAGGTGGGAGATGGGGCTTATAAGGAGGGAGATGGGGCTTATAAGGAGGGAGATGGGGCTTATAAGGAGGGAGATGGGGCTTATAAGGAGGGAGATGGGGCTTATAAGGTGGGAGATGGGGCTTATAAGGTGGGAGATGAGGCTTATAAGTGGGAGTTGGGCCTTATAAGAGGGAGTGGGCTTGTAATGAGGGGGATGGGGGTTATAAGGTGGGAGATGGGGTTTAAGGTGGGAGTGGGTTTTAAAGGGG
>JAODAL010082560.1:0-11530 GCA_025379985.1 Phyllomedusa bahiana
GACCACTATTTAAATTTCATCCCTTTTGGGCTCAAAACTTGGGGTTTCCCTTTCGTGAAGGCAAACTCCCCAGGTGACTGTAACCTAGTTTTTCTTTCTTTCCCTTTTTTTATTTATTTTTTAAATCGAAGAAATTTCCCCTTGGGTTAAAATTTTTTATCGGGAATCCCTCATTCCCCCACACCCAAATTAATTAAAACCTTTTTTTAGTTTAAAAAAATTCTTTTTTAAAATTTTTCCATTGTTTTTCACTATTTTTGTTTTGGGGGGGGAATTTTTAAAATTTGGGGTTTTAAACTTTAAATAAAAAACCCTTTCATTTGTAAATGAGGCAAAAACCTTCACTTTGGACATAAATTACACCATATTGATGAAAGTATAAAACGTATATAAACACCTTTTAGGTGCTTTTTGGGCATAAATTTCCCGCAACCGGGGGGACATAAAACAAACACGCATTTCAGTCTCATTGGGGCGGGCTTTTAAATTTTTTAAAAAAGGGTCATAGTTTTGGGGATGGGCCCAAAATTCCCCGAAATTTTTGGTTTTGCTAACCCTTTGCCGAATTTCCCGACAAAATTAAAATTCGTTTCCCAATTACTTCGGGGTGAAATCACGTTTAAAAAAAAAGCTATTTTTTCCCGGCTGCACAGAAACCTGCAGGGTGCTGGAAGAATGTTTTGCCATGCCCTTTAAAATTGCAAGGGAGCTTGGTTTTGGGCTTCCCTTAAAAATTTGTGTTTTAGTTTGAAAACCATGGGCTGCCCCGCTCTTTTGAATCGCTTCACATAAAAAATTTCCGGGGGGAAATTAAGAGGGGAAAAAAATGACCAAAAACTCAAGCGGGAATGGGTTTCCGTTTAAAATCATCCAACCGGCAGCCACAGCACATTTAGGTTTAAGAAAGTGGCAAAAATGACATTCTGGAGGTGGGAAAAAAAAAGGATAGGCCACAGAGTGGGACAATGACAGAGTGTGTAGGGACGGAGCAGCCGCAAAGCCGCACATGGGTATCAGTGGGACAATTTACCCAAATGTAGGTCACGGGAGAACCCAGCGCAGCATGAGGCAGGGCCCGGGGGCCAATGAAGAGTGTGTAGGGCACGGGAGCAAAGCCCAGAAACATTGAGGTTTTAAAAGTGGCAAAAATGACATTTGGAGGTGGGAAAAAAAAAGGGGTTTTGGGCCCAGAGTTTGGGGCCCAAAAAAAACAGTGGGGAGGTCCGGGAGGGAGCCACAGCCGATTTAGGTTTAGCAGTGGCACAATACACCGTGTGTAGGTTTAAAGGCAGAACCAAAAGCAGCAGAAAGAAGGGCAGGGCCCTTGGGACAATGACAGGGGTGTGTTTGGTCACCGGGGGCAGCCTCAGCAGCCGCAAAGAGGTCAGGAAAAGTGGCCAATAATTCTGGAGGTGGCCAAAAAAAGGGGAAAAGGCCACAGATTTGGGCCCTTGGGCCGATTTTGTTTGGGGCCGGCAGCAGCCACCCGCTCGCAAAGAGGGCAAGGGGGCGTGGCACCCAAAGAAACGTGTGTAGGTCACCCGGGAGCAGCAGGAAAAGGGCAGACATTTGGGACAATGACATTTTGGAGGTGGCAAAACAGTTGTTGGCCACAAATGGCACAATTTTCAGAGGTGGAGGTGGTGGCCCGGGGCAAACCTGAGGTTCCCCGACAGTGGCACAATGACATTCGGAGGTGGCAAAACTGGGTTGGCCCCCAGAGTGGCACAATGACAGAGAGTGGAGGTGACCCGGCCGGCAGCAGGGATGAGGTCAGACAATTGGCCCAATGCATTCTGGGGGGGTGGCCAAAAAAAAAGGAATTTGGGGCCCCAGAAATGGGACAATGACAGGTGTGTAAAGGTTTTAGGGAGCGCCATAGCAGCAGCATTTAGGTCGACGTGGCACAATGACAAAAGTGTGAGGGGCAATGGCAGCAGCCACAAACAGCAGCATGGGGTCAGCATTTGGCCCCAATTTACCGTGTGTAAGGGCACGGCAGAGACCCCAGCAGCAGCATGAGGTCCCGACGGGCAAATTGGGAAAAAATTTGGAGGTGGGGGAAAAATGGGTAGGCCCCCAAGTGGGACAAAAAACAGTGTGGAATTTACGGGGGGCAGCCACAGCAGAAACATGAGGGGCATACATTTGGACCCAAAGACCAGTGGGTGGTCACGGCAGAAGAAAGAGGTCAGGGAAAATGGCCCCAAAGACATTTGGGGGGTGGGAAAAAGTAGTAGGCCACGAGTGCAAAAATGAGAGGGGAAATGGAAAGGGGGCGGGGCCGGGAGCAAACCCTGAGGTCAGGAAAAGTGGCCATTGCATTCTGGAGGGTTTGGGAAAAACTGGATAGGCCACGGGGGCCAATGACAGAGAGTGAAGGGTGAGGGCGGCGCAGCATGAGGTAGCAGGGCACAATGCATTCGGGAGGTGGCAAAACGGAAATAGACCACGGAAGTGGCACAATGAAAACGTGTAGGTAACCAGCAGCCACAGCCACATATCAGAAAGTGGCACAATCACATTCTGGAGGTGGAAAAAAACGGAGTAGGCCCGAGGGCACAATGACAGAGAGGGGGCGGTGACGGCGGCGGGGGCAACAGATGGGTCGGAGTGGCAAAATGCACAGTGTGGAGGTACGCAGCAGCCCAGCACCCGCAGGGTTTTCAGACAGTGGCACAAGACAAGTGTGGAGGGGGGGGCAATACCATCCCGGGAAAAATGGTTGGGGGCAGATGGAGAAACTGTCGCAAATGCGTGGCACGGGCGGGGGCGGCATAGAATAGTGGCTGAAGCAGGTGTTTGAACCCAGACCTTTTCCCCACATTTGGTGGGCGTAAATGGTAGGAGCTGCGCCAAAGGCTTTGGGGTTAAAATCCGGGCCCGCCCACGCCGTTTTTCTCTTGAAAAAGGGTCAGTCTTCCACATTTCCCTTGGACAAGGGGGTTTCCCCTTTGGGGTAACGATGGCCCCTCCGCACTAAACACCCGCCTGATCCCCCTATTCCGGGCGGGACAGCTTCTCCACTGCAAACTGGCAAGTTTTCGGCCACACATAGTTTGGGCCCAGTAGTCCACGGATCTTCCAAAATGGGTGGCGAGTGCTGTCCCAATTTGGGCCCCCACCTGTTGGGGCAGGGGGCTGTCCATGTCCTCTGCTGCTGCTGGCGACTGCCCTACTCACTGGCGGGTGAAGGAAGCGCTCATCAGTGACTCCAGACTTTGGTTCTGCTGATGGAGCGGACTGCTCCACCCCCCACCTTCCCCGGGAGTCGGGGGGCAGTATACTGAGCCGAAGAAAACCCCCCCGGGCAACCTGTCAGAGGGGGGCGATGCCGCACATAGGCAGCGGCCAATGACTACGGGGGATTTCCCTATTATTTGAGTTTGTCCTCCCTTCATAGTGGGAAAAAAAGGGCCCCCTTTTGGACCCGTAGCGAGGGTCCAATAGGGTGGGGGGTCAAAGTCTCCCCCTGCCGGTGCTGACTTTCGGTGTCACTAGCCAGGCAAATCGCATGCTGCGGGCCATTGCCAAATGATCCGAGGAGCTCCCTGCCCCCATCTCCCTTATCCTGCCCCCGGTGCTTGCGGGTCATCTCCTCGTCTTCCTCATCTCCATTACCTCCTCAGCTGCTCCTGCCCTCCTCTCTTTTCACCTGGGTAAAAATTTCCCCTCATTTTACCAACAATGCTTCTGCCCAATGTCCTCCTCCTCCTCCCCATGTCAGTTCCCACCGGGGCCAGTGGGCCCCGAGATGTAGTCCCCCTAGTGTTGAGCGATTGCGTTTTTGGCTTCGGATCGAGCGTATTACACCCCAAAAAAGGGTGGAAAGCTGAAATTAACTCCCCAACGTCAAATGGATCGTGCTACATCTTAGGCAACACACTTAGGTTTTAAAAGTCACAGAAAAAAATCACAGACTATTCACTATCCCTGTCTTGTACCCACAGCCTGACCCTTAAAACCTGCATCACCCCACTAATCTAAAAAGTGCCAGAATGCAGTATGATTTGAACCATCATGTTACTTGAACTTGACATTGAATATCCCCTGTCCTGGAACGCAGCATGAGCCCAAACCTGCATGACCCCACATTTAAAAAAAGTTTGCCCCAGCAAAAAGGAGTCTTTCAACCACCATTTTAGTTGAACTGGCACTAACTAAACTTTTCTGTCCCGCAGAATAACATTAAAACCTGTCTGGACCCACAGTTAAAAAAGTGCCAGAAAAAAGGAGTCCTTTCAACCACCATTTGTAGTAACAGGACATATACTGTCCCCGTCCTGGGGCCACAGTATGATCCTTTAAACCTGTCCTGACCCCGCAGATTACAAAGTGCCGGAAAAAGGAGTCTTTTCAAAACCATTTTAGTATGAACTGGGACATTGACCTAAACAGTCCTGTGCCACAGCATGACCCAGGGCCGTATTTAACAGTGGGGCGGTGAGAGCCCAGGCTGCGTCCGTCATCTATAAACTACGCAGTTAAAATGCCTGATGACTGCAGCATCAAAAAATCTGTCGTGCCAGCAGAGTGCGGAAGCGGAAGTGTGGAAGCTCGCAGCCTTCTTAGTACACAGGTTCAAGGCCTGGTAGCGCTTGCCCCTCCGTATGAGTGCGGACCAATTTGAGCGTTCACTGGAAAATACTGGTGGTTAAACGCTCCTGTTTACACCATGTCCCCTTTTTGCTTGGCATTCTTTTCTCATTTTACTCAACGTGCTGAGGAAAATTTTGTCTCCTGTACTTGTCTCTGTTCCTGCTCCAATATTCCATGTCCTCTGAAAAACCTACATCTGGTCAAGTTTTCCTGTACCTCCCTTGTACAATTCAGGGAATTTTTTTTTACCAGCTTATTTTGTACATGCAATTTTATTTTAGTAGTTATAATTCTAGAAAACACACATTTTCAAAAATAGGATGGAATCCCACCATGTCTTATGTTTCTCTTTTTTCATTGTATTAAATGGTTGTCACAAAACAGGGATTTGATAGCTATGTAAAAGATCTTGCAAAAACACAGTCATTTTTCAATATGTGGTCCATATAAACATTGTCCTACCTATTCCTGTTTCCTGACAGCACCATCACCCTTGAGCCACACTTGACATATTGTGAAGAAACAAACTATGTTCTGTTAGAAACAACATTTTTTTAGAATAGGGGATACCTGTAGTATAGCTGCAGGTGCACAGCAAAATTGCCTCGCAACAATTCAAAGCATGACCGTTTAGAGCCACTTTGGACAATTGTGAAGAACAAATGTCTGTTAGAAACAACCATTTTTAGAATAGTAGACTAGAATTATAGCTGGCATGTCCCCCGCAAAATGCCCCCAAAAATTCAAAGCATGACCCTTGAGCCACTTGTGAGGACAATTGTGAAGAACAAATGTCTGTTAGAAACAACATTTGTTTAGAATAGGAGCTGTAGTATAGCTTCAATGTCAAGCAAAATGCCCCCAAAAATTCAAAGCATGGTACCCTTGGCCACTTTGGACAATTCGGGTGAAGAACAAATCGTCTGTTAGAAACAACATTATTTTAGAATAGGACCTGTAGTATCAAGCTGCATGTCACAGCAAAATGGCCCCCAAAAATCAAAACATGGACCCATGAGCCACTTTTGACAATTGTGAAGAACAAATGTCATTAGAAAATACACATTTTTTTAGAATAGGTACTCTTATTGGTATTGCTGCAATTTCAAAGCAAATGCCCCAAATATCAAAAGCATACCCTTGGATCCACTTTTGGTCAATTGTGATAACAAATGTCTGTTAGGAAACAAACATTTATTTTATAATAGGAACCTTGTAGTATTGCTGCATTTCAAAGCACATGACCCAAAAGATTATAAAATAAATGACTGTCATCAGGAGCCACTGTATTAACAAAATTGTGAGGGAAAGTGCACTTAGAAAGACCAACATTACTGTTCCGAAAGGGACCATGATTTTGCTTGTATCTTCACCCCTACATGACCCCAAAAAATTAAAAATATGACTTACTCAGTCACTGAAAAAAATGTTGATGGAGAAATGCCATGTTTTTTTTTTTTTATTTTTTTTTATTTTTTGTTTTTTTTGGGGGTTTTTTTTTTTTCTTAGAAGCCGACATTTCCAGTTCCAAAGGACCATGATTTATTGCTGTAGTCTCACAGCTAACAAAATGACCCCAAAAAATTATAAACTAATAGCTTCTCAGCCACTATTAAAAAATGGTGATGAGAAATGCCACTTAGAAGCAACTTTCTGTTCCAAAGGACCATAATTATAAGCGTGTATCTCACGAGCAACATGACCGTCAAAACCATTGACTAATGCAAAAAACTTCTTAATATAAATGTGAGTAAATGGAAAACGGTGTTGTCCATGAAACCTGGCTGTCTTTACAGTCTCCTCACAGCAAAGAGAAATAATACAGGAAAGAGAATAAAAATTGCAGTAAGAAATGATCATTTTAAAAAAAAGATTTCGAAAGGACATTTCATGTTTGAAAAGGATGTGAAGTAGACCGGCAACTAATCGGTGACCACGGGCAATTGTGGGCCACAAGCATCATCAGAGATCCAT
The DNA here is from genome assembly GCA_025379985.1 of Phyllomedusa bahiana. Classification (NCBI taxonomy): domain Eukaryota; kingdom Metazoa; phylum Chordata; class Amphibia; order Anura; family Hylidae; genus Phyllomedusa; species Phyllomedusa bahiana. The sequence goes on from JAODAL010082560.1 coordinate 6,574, forward strand.
GCCGATTCATCTTGATGAAAGTCAACGATCCACATTCTCTGATAGAAAGCCTGATGCGTTTTGTGCTGTAATGACTCCTCCAGCTGTGCTGAAGGGTCCGCTCAGATATGAACGTCAGGCTGCTGGGCAGGACAACACCACTATGGTGTGACGAGCCAGCCTCGGGCCAATGTTCTGCCATTTTGGATACCCGAATTCTATGGTCCGGAACACAGCTAAAACCATTCGGTGTTGAGAGCAGATAGTCGTGCACCATGATCTTAAGCTGATCTCTGTGTGTTTTGGATGTGTGCCCTGCATTGCATGCGTTGGTGAGGTGGTAAACAAGATTGCACCAGAGGGTTCACCCATTAGGCTTCCGCCACCTTGCCGGATGCGCAAAGGCTACGCCTACTTGGCACACTACCTGCTGTCCACGTCTCTGATGTTGGTTTCCACCATGACATTTGGGGAACGTGAAGCAGACACCCAGATGTCTCCAGTTGATACAATCAGCAAGGTCTCCATTTCCTGCATTTTACTCTCTATTGGGTGGGTGGAAGGAAAAGTGCTGGAGTTTTGTTTTGTACCGGGGATCCAGAGGGTGGCCACCCAGTAACCGTCTTGTTTCAATTTTTGATGCCATAAATGCATGGATCATGGTTGGGAGGAAATGAAGCCATCCAAGCCCTCATGTGCAGAATAGCCTTGATATCCCAGATCCCTCTGGGTCGAGTGGCACAAGCAAACTGATCTCCTCATCTTTCCTCCTCCCTGCCTCAAATTCGCGGCCAACCTTTCCAAGGCAGGGACAATCGTGTAATCATCGGTGTCTAAGGAATACCTCTCCACCTCCCTCTTTCCGCTGCAGGCTCCGCACAGCTTCAACACAGCCCTGACTTGCCTGAGATGATTCACTCGCTAGAGCATGATGCGCCACTGCACTACTTTCTTGGACCCCGAAACCACTGCCTCAAATGAACTACCGATGGAAATTGTGGAAACGGGTCGGTGCCTTGTGAGATTCTGACAGAAGAAAGGCTCAGTGTCCGCATCTGTGTCGTCTCCTCCTCCGAGCGCTGCTGTGACCTGTTGTTTCAGAGTGTCCAACGATCGTCTCCAGAACTAAGATCACCAACAAAGAGCTCATCTGCTGACAAGGGCATTGTTCCGCAACTGACCATTTGGTGGCTTCTTCAAAACTGGCGAAGGATGGTGCAGAGTTCTTTCACCTGCCTCCACTCTCGGTGGTTCAACACCCCGAGTCCCGGCACCAAGCTGCTTGTTTCAGCGCATGTGTCACTTCGTTACTGCGTAATGGCATTGCGCTGCTGCCACAATCACTGGAGCGATGTGGAGGTTGGAATTCAGCGTGTTGCCACGTCAACAATTAGACGTGACGGGAGGCCGGAGCTGACCTGCACCAGCAGGCGGGACGAAAGCAGGGTGCAACGGCGGAAAGTCGAACCTCAGACCTCGAGCTTACCTTCCAGCAGGGCAGACCAGACCCGGTAGCTCTTTAGAAAATTTCTGGATGACAAGGTTCATGACATGGAGCCAGGCAAGAGGGAATTGCTCCCGCCTATAGCCAATCTTAAGGGCGGCCAGCAGATTTCGCCCGTATCGCACACCACCTTGCCTGGCAACAAGAGTTTCTTGATCCACCCAGCCTGCGCTCGGCTCGTCGTTGCATGAGCCTGTCCACAGCTCCTGACCGCTGAGTGTGACGATTCCTCCAAGGCAGATTAATGTTCAACACGGCATGGTTTCTTCTCTGGCACGGGATGCGCACCAGAGGACCTGGTGGTAAAGATCCCTGCACCATCCCAGCCGGTTTGTGAAGAGCGTGCGCCGAGGCCTGAGAGCCACCGTCACCCCCAGAGACATCCACCCAGCTCACCCATGAGCTGTCAACAGAGAATAGCGGCCGTTGGCCATGCTTACTAGTCCAAGTGTCGGTGGTGAGATGGACTTTTCCGGACACAGATGCAGACAACGCGCTTGAAATTTAGATGACACGGTGGCTGGCCAGGGCAGGGACGGCTTTTTCTGGCAAAGAAATGCCTGCTTGGCATCTGGGAAATGGGGGCAGTCGAGGGCCCATGACATTGCGGAACCCATCTGTGTCCACCAGACGGAAAGGCAACATTTCCAAGGCCAAAAGCCTGGCAATGCCGACATTCAGGCTTTTGGCTTTGGGATGGTTTGGGTTAAAGTGTTTCTTCTGCTCCCAAACCTGGAAGACAGAAGGCTGCTGCTAGACTGGCCGCTGTACGCGTGCAGGTCGTCAAACTGGCGGAAGGAGAAGGGGTAGGATGGGTCTCTGGTGGTGCTGGTGTACTCGGGCGACGGTGGAGGCTGAAGCGGAGGCTGATCCCTGATCATGACTCTGAAGACATGGGCAGCTGAGGAACGCTTGGTGTGGCGGAGGAGGAGGAGGCGGAGACAGAGGGTGTGACAGTGGTTGGAGGCCCGCGTCGGTCTGGCCTTTTTTGGCCAAGTGTTCCCTCCATTTCAACTCATGCATTCGCTGCATGTGACTAGACATGTTGGTGGTGGTTAACCACTTAAGGTTCTTGCCTCTACTTATGCGTTTACGGCAAAGGCGGCATATGACATCGCTGGGTGAATCAGAGGCTTGCTCAAAGAAGGCCCAGGCTTGAGAGGTCCTGGACCTTTTTGACGGCGATAAGCGAGGAGCGGGGTTTGCGCTGACCGTGGCTGGCGGAATCATATCAGCGGACTTCTGCGACCGCCCTCTCCCTTTTTGTGGCGGGACCCGTATTGACACTACCCCATCGTCTTCCTCCTCGTCCACTGATGAAGCGCTCGCAAGCAAATTCTGCGGAAAAGACCAGGATGGATCCGCAATGTCGTCATCATCATCATCATCAACACAGGTGACTTGGTCGTCCTGACTTTCTGCATCCAGAAGCTGCGGGCTACAAGCAAGGGGCACTGCAAGGCGTGCCGACCGCCCGGGATTTTTGCCGATTGACCGGCTTCCTTCACCTCCTCTGATGGCATCAGTAACTGGGCGTCAGAGCAGACTAAATCATCCTCTTGATCTTTTAACATGCCTTCTGACCCCAACCGCATTTTGTCATCAAAGAGGTCTTCAGACAATGGATTATCCACAGTGGTGGGTACACGAGTTGACATTTGGGCTGCTTCATGTTGGACTGATGCTGATGATGCTGATGACGACATTTGTGGCCGTGACTGCGAGGACGAGGAGGTAAGACTGCTAGATGCAGGTTGCATTAACCACTGAAGGACAGATTGGCGACGATGTTCGTTACTTAGATTCACAGGGCCCTGACCCAGCGATGAACAGGCCTGACGGTCCTGCAACTGACGATCCGCTGGCATGCGTGTTGTCGCCAGCACTGGAAGGAGCACCTTCTCTCGTACCTCTACCTCCATGTGCTACCCCCCTCTTTTGCTCGCTTACCACCTGCATTTCGCTCCATGTTCAGAAATATAAAAATTTGAGAAGGTATGGAATAGTTTTGGAAAGTCTCTTATTAAAAGACGGCAAATCACAGCTATTCTCAAATCCCTCTAATCAAAACAAAATTGCTGGATTCAAATTTAACTGCAAGGTGTCTATCAACAAATCTGGACTGGGCAAAAGTCCAAAAAACACGTATCTGTTATGTTTTGGTATAATAAACGGTATTTTTTGCACCTTTCAATTCACCTGTGGTGAATATAGAATTGCTGTTTTAAGATTTACGTAGATGCTGCGTCAATGAACAATGCTGGGTGCGCAAAAGTCAAAAAACACGTAACTGTTATGTTTTTGTATAATAAACGATATTTTTTGCACCTTTCAATTCACCTGTGGTGAATATAGAATTGCTGTTTTAAGATTTACGTAGATGCTGCGTCAATGAACAATGCTGGGTGTGCAAAAGTCAAAAAACACGTAACTGTTATGTTTTGGTATAATAAACGATATTTTTGCACCTTTCAATTCACCTGTGGTGAATATAGAATTGCTGTTTTAAGATTTACGTAGATGCTGCGTCAATGAACAATGCTGGGTGCGCAAAAGTCAAAAAACACGTAACTGTTATGTTTTTGTATAATAAACGATATTTTTTGCACCTTTCAATTCACCTGTGGTGAATATAGAATTGCTGTTTTAAGATTTACGTAGATGCTGCGTCAATGAACAATGCTGGGTGTGCAAAAGTCAAAAAACACGTAACTGTTATGTTTTGGTATAATAAACGATATTTTTTGCACCTTTCAATTCACCTGTGGTGAATATAGAATTGCTGTTTTAAGATTTACGTAGATGCTGCGTCAATGAACAATGCTGGGTGTGCAAAAGTCAAAAAACACGTAACTGTTATGTTTTGGTATAATAAACGATATTTTTTGCACCTTTCAATTCACCTGTGGTGAATATAGAATTGCTGTTTTAAGATTTACGTAGATGCTGCGTCAATGAACAATGCTGGGTGTGCAAAAGTCAAAAAACACGTAACTGTTATGTTTTGATATAATAAACAGTATTTTTGCACCTTTCAATTCACCTGTGGTGAATATAGAATTGCTGTTTTAAGATTTACGTAGATGCTGCGTCAATGAACAATGCTGGGTGCGCAAAAGTCAAAAAACACGTAACTGTTATGTTTTGGTATAATAAACGATATTTTTGCACCTTTCAATTCACCTGTGGTGAATATAGAATTGCTGTTTTAAGATTTACGTAGATGCTGCGTCAATGAACAATGCTGGGTGCGCAAAAGTCAAAAAACACGTAACTGTTATGTTTTGTTAAATAAACGATATTTTTTTGCACCTTTCAATTCACCTGTGGTGAATATAGAATTGCTGTTTTAAGATTTACGTAATGCTGCGTCAATGAACAATGCGTTGTCAAAAGTCAAAAAACACGTAACTGTTATGTTTGGATAATAAACGTATTTTTTGCACCTTTCCCAAATTTACCTGTGGGGAATAT
>JAODAL010082561.1:0-11530 GCA_025379985.1 Phyllomedusa bahiana
GTAAAGTGATATAAAAGGCAAATTCGAAAGAGATAAAAAGGGGGCGGAGAAGCTAATTTGGGTGGAAATACAAGGGGGTTAATGCAGAAAATATTATTTTTGGTGTAATCTATAGACCTCCGAACATCACTGAGAAGATAGAAGAACAGGTGCATAATCAAATGGTGCGGGGAGCACAGGCAGGTACAGTGGTAAAAAGGGGTTTGACTTTAAATTTTTCCCAGCATTGACTGGGGTTCCACGGTTTCTGCATCAACTGAAAAGGGAAGGAAGTTCCTCAATCTGTTAAGAGAATAATTTATGGGGGCAATTTGTTGAGGAACCCACTAGAATGGATGCTCTTTTGGGATCTGGTGCTTTCTAACAAAGCAGAACTTATCAGAGCGGTCACGGTTTTCTGAAAATCTTGGTAACAGTGACCACAATATAATTAATTTAGCGTAAACTGGAAAAAAGAAAAAACAGCTGGAAGGCAAAAACATTTCATTTTAAAAGGGCCAAATTTTCCTTATTGAGGGACGTGATCCCAGGACCTGGGACTGGGAGCAGCTATTAGAAAAATATTTAAATAAAAAGCCAAAAGGGGAGAGCTTTAAATATACTTTGGGGAAATTTATTGCAAAATATATTTCCTATGGGTAACAATTTATAGGTGACTAAAACTAAAACCATCATGGCTTCTACCTTCTGTTAAGAGGGCAAAAAACCCAATAAAAAATGGGCATTTAAAAATATAAGTCGGGGGGGCCCTCGGCATCAGCCTTTGAAAATTACAGAGAGCTTAATAAAATCTGTAAAAAGGTGATAAAAGCAGCTAAAATTCAAAATGAAAGGCAGGTGGCCAAGGACAGCAAGACTCACCCCAAGAAAATCTTTAAGCATATAAATGCCAAAAGGCCGAAGTCAGAGCAAATAGGACCCTTAAAAACCTGCGATGGGGTGCTGGTCACTGGTGACCAAGAGAAGGCAGAGGTACTAAATAGGTTCTTCAGCTCAGTATATACTATCAATGAGAAAGTAGTTGATGGGGATGGGCCATGTGAAGATGTAGGTGGTGCCAGTACTGTTAATACATCATCTGCTATAATTAATTGGCTCAGTGTAAAAAAAGTCAAAGCCAAGTTAAATAAACTGAATGTGAACAAGGCTCCAGGCCCTGATGGCATACAACCAAGAGTTCTTAAAGAGCTCAGCTCGGTTATCTCTGTGTCCCTGTACATGATATTTAGAGATTCCCTGGTGACTGGTATAGTACTGGCGCAAGGCAAATGTAGTTCCCATCTTCATAAAAGTCTTGCCCAGGTAATTATAGACCAGTAAGTTTAACATCTGTTGTGGGAAAAAATTTTGAGGGGCTCATAAGGGACTATATACAGGAGTATGCTGACAAATACAATATTATTAGTGATTGCCAGCATGGATTTACTAAGGACAGAAGCTGTCAGACCAATCTGATCTGTTTTTTTGAAGAGGTGAGTAGAAGTCTGGATAGCGGGGCAGCTGTGGATATTGTGTTTTTAGACTTTGCAAAGGCGTTTGACACTGCCCGCATAAGCGTTTGTTAGGTAAATTAGAATCCATTGGGTTAGAGATAACAGTATGTAATTGGATTAAAAACTGGCTGTTGGATCGTACTCAGAGCGTGGTGGTAACTAACTCCTACTCTGAGTGGTCCTCGGTTGTGAGTGGTGTGCCGCAGGGCTCCGTATTGGTTCCTCTCTTATTTAATGTATTTATTTACGATATAGTGGAAGGGATCAATAGCACGGTTTCGATTTTTGCAGATGACACCAAGCTATGCAGGGTAGTGCAATCTATGGAAGATACTCATAAATTGCAAGCAGACCTGGACTGAGTGCTTGGGCATCCACTTGGCAAATGAGGATCAGTGTGGATAAATGTAAGGTTCTGCATCTGGGTAAAAATAATCTACAGACATCATATGTCCTGGGGGAGAAAAACTTGGAGAATCGTTTAAGAAAGATTTGGGCGTTCTTGTAGATCATAGACTACAGAACAGCATGCAATATCAATCAGCTGCCTCTAGGGCAAGTAAGATATTGGCGTGTATTAAAAGAGGCATGGACTCGCGGGACAAGGATGTAATTCTGCCGCTGTACAAAGCATTGGTGCGTCCTCACTTAGAATATGCTGTTCAGTTCTGGACCCCAGTTTATAGAGGAGATGTAATGGAGCTAGAGGGAGTACAAAGACGAGCAACCAAACTTATAAGGGGAATGGAGCATCTTAGTTATGAGGAGAGGTTAGTAGAATTGAACTTATTTAGTCTTGAGAAAAGACGGCTTTGGGGGGACATGATTAATTATATAAATATATAAATGGTCCCTACAAAAAGTATGGGGAAAAATTATTTCAAGTGAAGCCCCCTCAAAAGACAAGGGGACGTTCCCTTCGACTAGAGAAAAAAGGATTCAATCTCCAGAGGAGAAGAGCGTTCTTCACTGTAAGAACTGTGAATCTGTGGAATAGCCTGCCTTAGGAGATGGTCACTGGTCACAGCAGGAACCGTAGAGAGCTTAAAAAATGGCTTAGATACCTATCTGGAACTAAAGAATATTAATGCGTATGTAGCAATGTAAAATTCTGGATCCTGGCTGGTGGAGAATCTGGGGTCAGAGATAGGGTCTCCACTGTAGCAGATTGGTTCTTGCTTTGTGGGTTCCAGGGCATTAACCAGTGGAGAGGCTGGGCTTATGTCCTTGTCTCTCTCCCTTCACCCACATTTTCCCCAGCCTTGGTTTAACTTGATGCACACGTGTCTTTTTTCAACCGTACTAACTATGTAACTATGTAATGTAATACCTTATAAATAACAGTCACCAAATAATACACCTATAAATGGAGCAAATATACCATACGAATAATTGATACTAAAAAGAAAAAAAAAACTACAATACCAAGACCGAAAACTATTATTACTTAAGGATCAAATAATACTGCTCGACCATGTCCAAATGCGACCACCACATGTTACTATCAATTGTATGCAGACTCTGAAGATGTATATTACTGCCAAACAGTGACCATATAGTGGTAGATAGTAGTTGTATGTAGGCGTTCTGCAGAAATATAAGTGATTGCACTGACGTTACATTTAGTGACTTGCAGGAGACGTCTTTCACTTTCCCTTCCCTTCTCTTCTCCATCCCGCCCAGACCGCCACGATGACTTCTCATGGCCACAACTCGTCTTTGCAGAATTTGCCACACAAACAATCCTGACTTTTCCAGCACATATCTACCTACATACTGGGTGGGTTACATAATTCCCTTCCTAATAGGGGTTTATACAGAAAAGCATGGTGACACCCCATCCCCACAGTAACTGGCTTTTCTATGAAAGAAAATCCAGGTGCCTGCTGTGGGAGGTGGAGAGTTCCTTTATAGGCCCCTATTTGGTAGGTTTATAAACCCCCTCCCAGTAGGTAAGTATATAGGTTATATGTTCCCCAGTAGGTAGGTATAAAGGTTATATGTTCCCCTTTTAGGTAAAAGCGTCTCCCAGTAGGTATACAAATAATAGGGTCCCAGAGTCTGTAGATGGCGAATAGGATCCCCCAGTAGGTATATAGGTAATAGGGCCCCAGAATATAGATAGGTAATATGGCTCCCAGTAAATAGATAGGTAGGTAATATGGCCCCCAATATATAGCTAGGCAGGTAATATGGCTCCCAGTAAATAGATAGGTAGGTAATATGGCCCACAATATATAGCTAGGCAGGTAATAGGGCCCCCACTATATAGATAGGCAGGAGATATGGCCCCCAGCATATACCCCAGTTTCCCCGAAAATAAGACACCCTCGAAAATAAGATATAGTTAGTGTTGAGCGAATTTTATCGACAAAGTTGAAATCGGCAAGGTTTTTATGGTGATCGAAATTTCCAGATCATGCGATAATTAAGGTTAAAATCTGTGCATCATCTATTAAGATCGCGCCTTTTTCGGCGCTTCCTGTAATTTTGGCGGCCAGCAAATCAGATTACAGAATAGAGCAGGGTGAGATGTGTGTGCGACGTCATGACTGGGATGTGTATGGTTGCGATTGCTGAAAAATCACATGACCTCGTTTTACATAGAACAGCGTTTCCTGTTTCAGCCTCAGTGTCTCACAGGTCTCATAGGGATAGGACCTGCATTCTGCCTGTGGCCCAACAGCTCAGCGAAATTAGTCTATTTCTGCACAGAGAAACCTCTATTTATTAGCTGTGATCCTTCCAAATTTATTACATTAGGGATTTGAACATTTTATTAGTTAGCTAGAGAATTATAAAGCAGAATCTACCACTGTAAATTCACGGCGTTGGGGGGGGGGGTGGGGGGGGGGGGCGGGGGGGGGGGGGGCCCCGCGGGCGAACACAGACAAGCTCTATCTTTAAAGAACACTGGATAAAGTTCACCAAAGGGACTAGTGTAGACATTGTAGTGGAATATCTTTATTAACAGTTTGCTATTGAAATATTTCCTGGATATTGGGCAGCCTGAACTTATATTGGATAAACATCATTTCTAGTAACTGCAGGTCTCTTTGTTAGCTGCAAAACTCCACTTTTATTATCATATACATTTCAGATAGGTGTTCAATTTTAAACCCATTACACCGTGACTGTTGATATATCCACCTTGCACTTAAATTACAAACCACAATCTTGTAGTCGCACAGGTTGTTTGTTGCCAAAAATACCGTGTATCATAAGAAAACATCACAGTTACGTGTTTTTGGACTTTTTGCGCACCCAGCACTGTTCATTGACGCAGCATCTACGTAAATCTTAAAACAGCAATTCTATATTCACCACAGGTGAAATTTAAAGGTGCAAAAAATACCGTTTATTATATCAAAAAATAACAGTTACGTGTTTTTTGACTTTGCGCACTCAGCACTGTTTCATTGACGCAGCATCTACGTAAATCTTTAAAACAGCAATTCTATATTCACCACAGGTGAATTGAAAGGTGCAAAAAAATACAGTTTATTATATCAAAACATAACAGTTACGTGTTTTTGACTTTTGCGAAACCCAGCACGTTCATTGCCCGCAGCATTTTTACGAAAAATCTTAAAAAAAGAAATTTCAAATATTCACCACGGGTAAATTGAAAGGGAAAAATGAAAACGCCCGCGGTCACTCGCGCCCCCAGTTTCTGCCACCCCCCGTGCCGGGGAAACCCGGGCGCCCCGGCCCGGCACCCAGCCCCCCGCATGCCGGCCACAAACTTACCTGGCTCCCATCCAGCTTCCCCTTCACGCCATGATGCAGGCAAAGTTTTCTCCCGCACTTTTCCCGGGCCGGGCCACATGGCCACGCGCGAGCAGTTTCTTAGTTTTAAAGGGAAAAGCACCTAATTTTGGTGCCCCTTTCCACCTAGGGCCCCTTTGAGCGGGGGCTTTATAGGAATCCCCCTTCCTGCCGTGGGCGCCCAATTGTTGGGCCCCGCTTTAGCAACGTTAGTCTGCTTTTGGGCGGGGCTTTTCCTCGACTTTTTCCGCATCCTACGTCTCTGTCCTGCCCTGTCAGTCCCTGCCTTCCCCGGGTCCTCCCTATTCAAGTACCACCTCCGGGTGTTCCAGTCCCCTCCGTCCCCGGGTTTTTCGGCTGCCCACGTTGGGCCCTTTGCGTGGGGGGTAGCGACCGGGGGGTTTCCCTGCAGCAAAGCCCGTCCTCCCCTTGCGGGGGGTTTCCTTTGAAACAAGGGGCCCCTTAGACCCGTTCCCCACGAAAGGTTACGCCAAAACTCCTAGCGGTGACCAGGGGATCCACCTCCCCCCCTCGCTGAGCGGCCCCTAAACTTAAAATTTGGGCCCCATGGCCCCCCCGATCCCCGCTACCAAAACACAAAAGCCCGGGTGAAATTACGGGGCCGGGGGCGCCGTCAAAAGCAACTCTTCCCCCATGCTCCAAAACCTTGCGGCTCACTCCCAAAAAACCCACCGGCCCCCCCGGGCCCCCGGCACCTGTCTCCTTTCCCCGGTTCTCGTTTTCGGTACCCGCCGAAACTAGCAGTTCCCCCTGAAACCGCCCTGCCACCTCGCTACTAGGGGGGACCCCCAAGGGCCCGGCCGTGGTTTCCTGAACCATGCACACCACTTCGAGGCCTTTCCCAAACCCCCAAAATTCGCCACTAAACGGGCTAAAGGGTTTTCCATTTTTTTCCCTCCCCCGGTAAAGCATTTTGCCTGGGTGACCCCTCGGGGGAACGTGGGGATCCGCGACAGCCAATCTAGCAAAATTTCCGTCCCCCTTCCGAAAAGGAAATTTTGAACCCCCGGGGAAGCCTCCCCTGCCTTTTCCCTTCTTCGTCCCCCGACAAGGTGCCCGCCTCATGGACAGAAATGTTTGTAAAAATTTCCCGGACTCTATCCCAATTTGTCCTGGAAAAAACGAGGCCCGGGCCCGAAACCCCTTCTGGGGGGGGTTTGGGCCGGTCGTATTAAGGATAAAACCTAGGGGGGCGTCCCTGCCCCCCAGCCTGGACACCTCATCACCTTGGCCACCCGACGATATCCTTTTCCCTCAGAACTTAAACCGGGAAATTTTTGGGCTTCAAGGGGAGAATTATCGCCCCCGAAAGGTTCCCTCGCCTTGCACCCGTTTTCCCCAGCTTCCCCTGCAGCCTTCCCTGCACCCAACGGGATGAGCCCATGCAAGTTGATAGGGCCCCCCCCGGGCGGAGGGGGAAAAAGGGACCCGCCGGGCAACCAAGGACTCTGCCTCAATTTTCCCCCGGTCCCAAGATCATCCTGCGGGGGATTTCCCCCTTGCGCCCGGGGAAACAAAAAGACCTAGGCTTCTGGGAAGGCGAACCGGGGAAAGGGAAAATTTTCCCTCCCCTTTGACCATGAATGGTCAGTCAAAAACGCTTCCCCCCGGGTTTCTTTGCCTTCGAGTTCCCCGCCTTTGGGACTCGGGTCGGGGGGCCCCAACTTCATCCTTTCCTGCTCTTGGGGGAATAGGTCCCCGGCGCCAGTGGTTTCCCTTTTTGGACAAGCCCTTTTTCCCGTTTTTTTCCGTGAATGGAGAAGTCCCTCCTGTCCCCATCCGGCCCCGAAAGCAGCCCCCTTAAGTTGCGTATGGGAGTCTACATCGGGAAAAAGACCCTTTTTCCCTTTGGGCCCTTGCAATGCTCCCCCCTAGTACTCCCTCATTGGGCTTCCTTGGCTGCGGGACCCCCGCCCCCATCTTTGGGAAAAACGGGAAAAAAAAAAAAAAAACTAGAAAAAAAAAAAAAAAAAAAAAAAAAAAAAGGTAAACTCGGGGGGGGAAACCCGGGGCCACTCCCCGTTGTTTTCGGAAACCACCCCCTCCACTTTTGGGGTGGGTCCCCTCTACCCTTCTTCCACCGTTCCTGCACATCAGTCTTCCGCTAAATCCCGGGGAGTTTGCGGACGTGTTTCTCCCAAGAAAAAGGCAGAATTTCTTCCCCCCTCACCGACCCTACATTGTCCCTATAAAGCTGCACCAGGACCCTACGCCCCCCCCGGGTAGAGTGTACCCCTTGCCCCGGGCCGGAAACTGGGGCCATGTCCCCGTATATCAAGGAAAATCGGGAAAAGGGGGCTTTACCCCAAAGTCTTCATCCCCGCAGGGGGGGGCTTTTTTTTGCCCGAGAAAAAGGGATGGGCCCTTTCCCGACCGGCATAAAAACGGGGCCCAAATAAGATCACTATAAAAAATCGCTACCCATTCCCCCGTTGTTTTCCCGGAGCTCTCGAGGGGGGATCCGGGGACCACAGTCTTCTCCAAGCTCGATTTTCCGGGGGCGTTTAAAAATTTTAAATCCTTTCCCCCCGGGGGGGCCCGATTTGGAAAAACCCCTTAACCCGCGTTGGGCATTATGAATATCTTGTCACCCCTTTTTGGGCCTTTGAAATGCCCCCCCCTGTATTTCAAGAATTCGTAAACGACATCTTCCGAAAACCTTCTCTACCACTGTGTACTTGTCTACTTGGACGCCCATCTTGATCTACTCCCCGGAAAAAATCCCATGGGGCTCTTTTTTCGTCGGGTTACTCTCCCCCTTAGACCACAACTCTAAGCCAAGTTGGAGAAGTTTTCTATTTTAACGAACCATTTACCATTCCTGGGGTACATAATTTTCCCCGGGGCAAGGTTTCTAAGGGATCCTAAAAAAAACTTTGGGAGTATTGAACTGGGCCCCCTCCTGTCGGGCTTCGAGCAAACCACGGTTTTTATCGGTTTTTTCCCCCAACTATTACCGCCAATTTTTTTCCCCAATTTTTTCCCCCTCTAGCCCCCTATTTTCGCTCTCACCAAGAAAGGGATTAAACCCCGTCTAGGGGCCTTTTCCCGGGGGTGAAGACGCCTTTGCCCGGGTTTAAAGGGAGCCTTTGCCTCCGCCCTGGCTTTACCGCCCGAACCCTGAGACCCCTTTTTTCTGGGAAATTGATGCTCCTCATCGGAGCGGGGCGTCCCCCTTTTAACCAAAAAAATCCAAGGGCAAAAATTTTCACCGTGGGGTTCTTCCAAAGACCTTCTTGCCGCGGGGAAAAACAAACCCCTTGGGGGCAAGAACTTTTGGCGATCAAATTTGGGCCTTTGGGGGAAGGGGGCATCTTCTGGAAGGGGGGGGGCTTTACATCCTGTGACCCTCCCAAACGGATCATAAGAAACCCCTTTTTCCTTTTTTCCCACCAAAAAGCCCCCAACGTTTAAACCCGACAAAGGGCCCGGGGGTCCTTATTCTTCTCCGTTTTCAAATTCATCCTCCATTTCCCCGGGCCCCCGCAAAAAAACTCAAGGCCGAGGGTCGGGCCCGGCCCCCCCGAAAGCCCCCGACCTGAAACTGAACCACTTTAAATGGGTCCCCCCCCCAACGCCTGGTTCATGCCCCAAACCCTACGGTTTTTCCCGGGGAAAATTTCCCCCCTGGTTAAAACCTTTGTTTCGTTCCCCCATGAGGAAAAAGCATCCCGTCCCCGGGGGCACGCCTCCAAAGTGGCCGGTCATGCTGGGTATCATAAGTCCCCCCTCCGCCCCATCGCACCACCCACTGGGGGCCCTCCCCTTTCACTGGATGTCAAGGATTTTTGTGGGTGCTTGGGCCCCAAGTGCCCGAAGTAAAAAGCTTTTCGGCTTCGGGCCTGCTGGTTATCTGTTGCCGTTGCCAGTGCCCGAAACCCATGGAGCCACATCGCTTGGACTTTTTTGACTGAATTTTCCCCCCCTCCAAAGGGGGTTCGGTTGTCCCGGGGCGTGGTGGACCGATTCCCCCAAATGGCGCATTTCCCCCACCCCTGCCCGGTCTTCCTTCGGCTCCCCCCAACGGGGTTCATTGTTTATTTCAGCCAAAAACTTTCCCTTTTCATGGGAAGCCTCTAACATCGTCTCTGATAGAGGGGTACAATTCACCCCCGCTTCTGGCCCTGCCCTGTGCTCCTGCTGGGAAAAAAAATTGGGTTTTCTCATCTGCATATCCCCCCCATCTAATGGCCAAGTGGAACGGATCAACCAGGTCCCCGGTGAAAATACCTGCGCCAATTTAATTTTTTGCCCCGGGAAGACGTTTGGGTTTTTTCCCGCTCCCTTTTGGGGGGAGTTGCCCAAACCCCCACTATGAGTCCTCAAAGGGAGTCTCCCCTTTTATGTGGTTGGGTTTTTTTAACATCCTCGTCTTCCCCTTCCCCCTGTCTGCCCCTTCCCGAAGTTTTCCCGGGTGCCAACACCTAGTACGGGCCTTTTCCCCAAATTTTGGGGACTTTACCCCCTCCCAAATTTGTCTGCGGCCCCCGGTTTTTAAAGGGGCAAGCTGCAAGAAGCGCGAGCGCCTCCTACTTTTCCAACCCGGGGAAAAAAAATTTTGGGTCTCCTCCAAACACTCCGCCTCCGGTCCTTTGTTTTAAAATTTTCACCCCGGGCCCAATCTTGGTCCTTTCAGCGTTTTTACAAAAGATTAACCCGGAAACCTACAAATTTCCCCTTCCTCCCTCCCCCGCATCCCCAATTTTATTTCATTTTCCCCTCCTGAAACCCCTTTAAATTTTCAACGGTTTTTCTCGCAAAAATGGTTCCTGTTTCCCCACCTCCTAATACCGAAAATATCTTCGAAATTAAAGAAAACCTGGAAAATGAAACTTTTTTAGAGGCAAGATTTTCTACCTCGTGGGTTTTTAAGGGGAAAGGGCCCGAGGAGAGGGCCTGGAAAACCCCGAAAACATCAACGTCCCACTCTTTATCCGAAACCCCCTTTTTATAGACTTTCCCGGGGTTTTAGAAAAGGGGCCCCAAGGGGGGGGGGGACAGAAAAAGCCGCGCGGGCCCTCGCCCTCCCCGCTGCTGCCCACCCCCTTTTCCGCGGGCCGGGCGTCCGGCCCCAGGCGCAGCCAGCCCCAAACAAAGGGCCCGCGCCACTACTTACCTGGCTGCATCCCGCTTCCTCCTTCAGCGCCCTGAAGCGGCTATGCTTCTGGGGCCCGACTTCCCCCCGGGCCCGGGCCCCTAGTGGCCGCGGCGCCAGCAGCTTCTTAGATTTAAAGGGGCAGCACCAATTTGGGGCTCCCCTTTTCCCCCATGGCCCCTTTTAGCCTTTGGGGTTTAAGGGTTTTGCCCTTCCTGCCCCCGGCGCCCAAAGTTTTGGGGTCCCTGCTTAAACAACCTTAGTCTGCTTTTTCTGGGCGTTTCCCTACTGTTCCCCATCCTACGTGTCGCCCGCCCTGTCAGTCCCCGCCTTGCCCCTCCTGCTTTTTCAAGTACCACGCCCCCGGGGGTTTTCCGTGCCACGTCACCCCGGGTTTGGCTGCACCGTGGGCCCCGCGTCCCGGGGGAAACGACCTGGGGGATTCCCTGCACAAAGGCCCCGGGCCTGCCCCCGCGGGGGGCCTTTCCTTTAAGACAAGGGGGCCCCCTTTAAATTTTCCCTTTCCCCCGGGGTAAGGGTTTCGCCAACTTTTCCCAGCGGTTTACCATTGGGTCCACCTCCCCCGGGTGAGGGGTTTCCCGAAAACAAAAAATACAGTTTTTTATAAACAAAACATAACATTTTCGTTTTCTTTTTACTTTTTCGCACCCCAGCACTGTTCATTGACGGGAGCATCACGTAAATCTTAAAACAGCAATTCAAAATTCAAAACCCCAGGGAATTGAAAAAGGGCAAAAAAAAACCGTTTTTTTAAAATCAAAACAAACAGTTTTCGTGTTTTTTTACTTTTGGGGGCCCCCCCAGCCTGTTCATTGACGCACAAACTACGTAAATCTTAAAAAAAGCAATTCAAAAATTCACCACAGGGGAATTGAAAAAGGGGCAAAAAATACAGTTTATTAAAATCAAAACATTAAAAATTAGTGTTTTTTGACTTTTGCGCAATCAGCACTGTTCATTGACGCAGCAACTACGTAAATCTTAAACAGCAAAATTTTTATATTCACCACAGGAAAAATTTTAAAGGAAAAAAATACAGTTTAAATTTTAAACAAAAAAAAAAACAGTTAGTGTTTTTTTTACTTTTGCGCACCCAGCAAAAGTTCCTTGACGCCGCAACTACGTAAACTTA
>JAODAL010082562.1:0-11529 GCA_025379985.1 Phyllomedusa bahiana
GATTACCGAAGGTTTAACCCCTTTTGCTATCTGAGGGGCCCCTTAAAATGAGCACTTAGGATAGGGCGGGGGGGTCCAAAGAATCGCCCATGGTGGGGACCCGGCACAAGAGGCTTTGAAGGGGGGGGGAAAGAGGGGGGCGCTGACCAGTGCTCCAATTCTGGCCTATGCGCAGGTTCGACACCCCCTTTCTGCTGTATACTGATGGTAGTCTACATGGGTTGGGGCTGTGCTGTCCCAGGTCCAGAGGGCGAGAGAGAGTTATTGCCTATGCCAGTCGGTCCTTGCGGGAGTCAGAGCGCAATCCTGACAATTATAGCTCCTTTAAGTTGGAACTGTTGGCCCTGGTGTGGGCCATGACTGAAAGGTTTCGCAGAGTACCTGAGAGGTGCAGAGGTGACTGTCATGACCGACAACAACCCATTGGCGACATTTGGATAATGCTAAGCTTGGAGCCCTCGAGCAGAGATGGGTGGCACTACTCTCAAAATCAATTCCGAATTATGTTCCGGTCTGGGTGGAAACCCGGGATTGCCGATGCCCTCTCTCGGGTCCCAGTCAGACTACCATCCTGCAGCATTGATGAGGAGTTAGAGGACACAGAAATGCCCGACTTTAGCCAGTTCCCTGCATTGCAGGAGGTGGCACACTCAAGTGGGGTGGCGTCTGGGATGCCGATGGTGTTGGGAAAGACAATGGCTGATTGGCAGAGGGTCCAGGATGGTTGCCCAGATTTACAGAAAGTGAAGGGGTGGGTCCGGTTTCGGGTCTGGCCCCGACCAGATGAGCCGGCCCAGCTTACACAGTGAGGGCAAAAGCTTTGAGGCAGTGGGATAAGCTGAGTGTTTCCCAGGGTCTCCTGTGCGGACCATCTACTTACAATCAGAGTTGCAGCACGACAACAGATTGTTATCCCCATGTCATTGAGGACCAGAGGCTGCTCGGGAAGCTCATGAGAGAGGCGCCCATTTTGGGAGTGACAAAACCTATAAGTGGCTTCAACGACCTGGTTGTACTTGGCGCCTGACATGTTAATCATGGATGGTGTTTCCCTGAACATTGCCTCAAGTGGTCCGTACCTGTTGTGGTTAAGTTAAGATCGCTGAAACAGAAGGGCTCCCCGTTTCATAACACAGCACCTCCTGCCGCCCCCCTAGAGCTCCCTCCTGGATGTAATTTTGACTAGTACAGATTTGGTACTTCTACTTCTGGTGTCAGTCCCGTACCCGTTGTTTGTGGTCATGACAGACCATTTCAACTAAAATAATGGCAGTGTCTGTACCCACTAGGGTCATACTGCAGAAATCTGCTGCAGAAAGCGGTCTGCAAGCACTTTATACAGGTGTTTTGGGTGCCCCAACAGAGATAACATCCGACCATCGGTGGGCAAATGTTTCCAAGGGGCTTACAATGAGCGAACTGTACCAAGTTTTTGTAAGTGAATGAGCCGTTCCCGTACTACCCTTATCATCCGCAAGGGGAACGAGCTTGTGAGCGAGGTTTTAAAAAAAAAAAAAAAAAAAAAAAAAACACCGCAAACCCTTATTCCTGATGCGCCAGACTTTAGGAGGACATCCCAGAAAGGCCCTAGGTGGCCCCTGAGTACATGCCTTAGCTGATGTTGGCCTACAACAATAGGTTTGCAACAGTACCACGGTTATACTACTCCCCACACCATGCCTGAGGTATTCGGGAGACTGTGTCGAGAGATTGAGTAATCTCCACATGCCCAGTCCGACAGAAGCACCACTGACCAGTAACCACGGCCTGGGCCCCAGAAAAACAAATCCGCACGCCGACAGCGGAATGGGCACAAGGTTGTAAGGAGAGCGTCCTGAAACAAGTGGGTGCATCCTAACCCCGCTGCCCCATTCAGATAGACAGTTTTTTTTTTGCCCCCGGGTGATCTGGGTCCCATTGGTCAGGTGCCTAAGAGGCCGTTCCTGGGAAGCTTGGATGGAGGGTGCCGAGTGCCGTGTCCCCATACATGTGGTAAAAGAAGAAGGGTGGACCCCTGCCATCCCATGTCCCTACGAGGTAGAGCCCGATAGGGACAGGGTGTCCCCGATCACGACGGAAATCTGCACAGAAATATGCCTGGAAAGTGCGCTAGTGATTTTGAGTTGCCCTGAAACCACGCCCGAATAAACTACCCCCCTGTCCAGCATAGCCCCCCCTATTTGAGGAATGGTGCAGTTTCCCACTGCCGGTGTCAAACTGAGGTTCCAACTGGTATGGGACAGTTTTATTGCCACCCAGGTAAATCAGGAACAGTACAGCCAGAAAACTTCTCCCCAAGGATGGTGCCTAAAACCCCCTGAGCTATAGCCCCAACGTAGGACCGCCCTAGATCCAACGCCTGGACAAACACAAACCCAAACACATACTAACACAAAGATACGCAATGAGACACCGAACAAGAATGAAGAATTTCTTCCACACGGGGGAGGGTTGTCGAGGACGTTTCCGCAACTTCTAGTGTGGTTGGTGTATGTAGGATATAGTGGACCAAACCCCGCATGTATGTTTTCACTAAGTAAAAGTCCCTATTTATGGACACTTGTGAAGTATTTAATTTGTTAAAGTCCTGCCCTGTTTGTGGGCCACAAGAGCCCCGCTATTATTCTGGTTTCCTGATATATGCAAAAGTGATGCACATGTTATAAACACTGGCCCACATGGACGTCGGCCATTTGGATAAAGGACAAAAAAGACCGAGATAGCCAAATCTGCAAGCAGCAGGATACACAGAGCAGAGGCCAGAAAAAACGTATCCCCAGCTTCCCCCAGAAAACCCTTGCCAGCCTTGGGACTTGAGTGTGTTACCAGAGACTTAAGGAGAGCCTGACTGGCATACACATACGTCGTTCCCTCGAAATGTAGAGCCCGGACCAAACATGACAAGCTGCCGAGGCGCCAGAGGAGGACCATGCTCAGGCATACCATCCATCCCATCCACAAGGATCTGCACCAGAGGACAGGAAATTGCCGGCCATCGTTAAGGTAACTCAGCGGATGCGTGGCATGCCAACGATCTCAGACTGTGGTAAGGTCCCTGCGTACTTCAGTTTTTTTTAGTTAGGTTTTTAGGATTCAGCAACAAGGCCAAAGGAGGGATTATCAACTATACCTTCCTGTATCAGGAACTTGGGAAAAGAGCTTGCAAAACACAGTGGGGGTATAGCCCATGTGGAACCGGTTTCCACCCTGTGTAAGGAAAAAAAAAGTTTTTGTTTCCCCCCACATGTCCTTTTGTGAGGGAAATGGGTAAATCATTCTAATGTTGTAAGCCAACTGGGTGCTGTTACCACTGGTCCCCTGCAATAAACTCGCCACCGACACACAATTAGATATCCCCTCCGTTGGTATGCTTTACGTATTAAAAGGTAAGGGTTATTCGGCCTTTCCGAACCCAACGGTTAGGTTAAAAGTTAAACCAGGCAATTCCAGAGGATACACTCTATGGCGTCGCGTTGTTCAGCGAACAGGGGGGCCCAAGATATAGTAAAGTTTATATCTGTGTTTGGGGGATTTCTTGTTTCCATTATCCTTTACCATAAAGTTGCAGTAAAAAACCTGTTATGGTTTGAGCAGGGAGGGGAGATCGTAATTCTTTGTCCGTGACTGTTCGCTGTAATTCCGGTGAAAACCTCCCTCGGCACTCGGCTTACACATGTACACACACAGACCGGCGCGGCCAGCGGCAAACATTATCTTGACAAAAAGGGCAATACACTACGTGTGAAATCCCCCTAAAGAAGCCCGAATTTAAGCTATCTAGTATACAATGAAAAAACACTTAGAGAAACTTAGGTTATTCCACATATTTGTGATCCCAAAGATGTTTTAAGGCTGCCCACGGAATTTCAACGTGATCCTCAAACATCGTGAGGTCCCTAATCCTATCTTTACCCTCAATCGAGCCAATCAAGGCCTCTCACTGGGTTCAACCGACCACAACAAATACATAAATTCAAAAAAGAAGAAAACACGAGAAACAACAAAAAAAAAAAATAAAACCCAACCCTGCCAAATCGCACCCTTCGTATGACAGCCAGTTGAGAGTGGGCGGGGACAGAAACCCAATATGGAAGCACCCTTTCCTTTCCATATAGGTTAAAATCAATGTACACCAAGTATAACGTATAATTACATGTGTGCCGCAGCCCTGCCAGTGGCACCCAGGTTTGCATACGTTTTTTCAGAAATGTTTTTGTGTTTAGAAACATAAGTTATACTTGGTGTACATTGATTTTAACCTTGATTGAGAGGTAAAGGATAGGATAGGACTGCCCGATTTTGAGATCACGTTGAAAGTTTTTGGGCAGCTTAAAACATCTTTTGATCAAAATATGTGAACCGAGAGTCTCAAAGTTTTTTCTTGGTATGATAGATAGCAAATGCTTCTTTTGGGATTTCCACGTAGTGTTATTGCCCTTTTTCGCAGAAATGTGCCGCTGGCGGCGGTCTGTGGGGTTGTACATGTATAATTACATGTGTGCCGCAGCCCTGCCAGTGGCACCCAGGTTTGCATACGTTTTTTCAGAAATGTTTTTGTGTGCAGAAACATACGTTATACTTGGTGTACATTGATTTTAACCTATATGGGAAGGAAGGGGTGCTTCCATATTGGGTTTCTGTCCCCGCCCACTCTCACAGGCTGTCATAAGAAGGGCAGCTTTGCAGGTTGGGTGTGTTTTTTATTTTTTCTCTCTGAATAATGGAGGTCGGTTTAAAACCCAGCAAAAGAGGCCTGATTGGGCTCGATTGAGAGGTAAAAAATAGGATAGGACTGCCCGATTTTGAGGATTAAAACGTTGAATGTCGTGGCAGATTAAAAAACACTATGTGTCTTGCACACAAAAAATTTTTAAACTTTGAAAATGGCAAATTTTTTCCAAATTTTCACAAAATTTCGATAATTTTTTATACCTAAACAAGGATTTTATCAAAACAAAATTAATTGGGTAAATTAAAGCACAATGTGTCACGAGAAAACAATCTCTTGAATTTACATGGATAGGTAAAAGTTTTTGAAAAGTTATTTACAGATAAAGTGGCACATGTCAGATTGAAAAAAAGGGCTTGGTCCTTAACGCCAAAAACAGGCTTACCTTAAAGGGTTAATTAACCCCTCATGTAAATTGCGCCAAAGAATTGAGCAAAAACCAAAACTACTAGCTTTTGTAGAGTGTTACAATTGCATGTTTTCTACTCTACACAACAAGAGAAAAAAATTGTAATTAACCTTCGCTTATGAATTATGGTACAGGAAATTGTAAAATTTTGGCGGTGAAAAAAACGGTTTATTTTTGTCACCACAGCAGGAAAAAACAATGCTTAATTAATCCCTTGGATGTAAATTGCGCCAAACAATTGAGCAACCACAAACTAGTAGCTTTGTATCATGTTACAATTGCGTGTTTTCTACGCTACCCAACAAGAGAAAAAATTGTAATTAAACTTCGCTTGTGAATTAGGCTACAGGAAAATTTTATTTTTTGGCGGTGAAAAAGACGGTTTCTTGGAGTCACCACAGTACAAAACAACGCTTAATTAACCCCTGGATGTAAATTGCGCCAAACAATTGAGCAACCACAAACTACGAGCTTTGTAGCGTGTTACAATGGCGTGTTTTCTACGCTACACAACAAGAGAAAAAATTGTAATTAACCTTCGCTTGTGAATTAGGCTACAGGAAAATTTTATTTTTTTGGCGGTGAAAAATACGGTTTCTTGGAGTCACCACAGCAGAAAAACAACGCTTAATTATCCCCTGTATGTAAATTGCGCAAAAGAATTGTGCAGCCAAAAATGAAGTGGTATTTGTATTGTAAAAACGCTGTTTCTTTAAATGAATACAACAGGAACTGGCTTAGATCCCCCTTGGATATTCAATGTGCGGTGAGCAGATAGCATTAAAATGTATATGCAGCAGCAGTGGACGCACACTGGACTTTAGATCCAATACCCCAAAAAATCAGAAATAGAACATTAAGAGAAGCAGTCTCTGAGACAAGCTGAGACACCCCACAAAAATTGCTGTATAAAAATCAGTTCTTCCGTAAGAGCTATCACAATCAGCCGCGGCAGCACCTTCCCTGATCAGTACAGTGAGTGGAGTGTGAGCTCCCAGCGTCACGCCCGGACTTATATAGTGCGGTGACGTCACAGAATCCCGCCGGTCTCTGTTTGGCTCATCTCTGCACATGTCATGCAGGCTATGCCCTTCTTCCTCCCAGAGTGCTTTGCCCCATGTAACGCCATGTGCTCACAGCCATTTTATCAATCAAAAGCCCCCCTTCGTTTCACGCCGAAGTACCCCAAACTTCGACTTCGTTCAGAACCGGAGTTTTCCTGAAATTCTAAACGAATTCCACTTTGTTAGAATCAATTCGCCCATCTCTAGTCTACATTTCACCAGTGAAATTAGTGAGAAGGAGTTATCCTTTTTGGATTTGAGGATATGGATAGATCAGTTCGGACAAGTACAGACTGCCACATATAGGAAACCAACATCGACAAACAATTTACTGAGATGGGAAAGCCACCACCCGACTGCCCTAAAGAAGGGAATACCGAGGGGCCAAAATCTGACGGTGAAGAGAAATTGTTCTCAAATTGAAGGTTTCTATAATCAAGCAAAGGTTTCTAAAGAGTAGGTTTCTAAAGAGGGGATATCCGATGAATGTATTACAATCCGCATTTGATCATGCCCTTGGATCAAATAGAACTAACCTATTAGTACCCAGAGAAAGACAGGTAGAGGAATCTAGTGGAAAGTTCAGGATCATCGGTACCTATGACAATATGTCAACAGAAGTCATAAGAATTTTGAGGAAGCATTGGGATGTTCTCCAATGTGACCCAGAACTAAAGGAGGTCTTGGTTGAACGCCCGTTGGTGACCTATAGGCGAGGGCGATCGATCATCCATAGCCACTATATGCCCCCTAAAAGACCAGGTATGTGGCTAGACAGGAAACCAATGGGCATGTTCAGATGTGGAAAATGCACGTATTGCCCTTATGTGGCACAGACAAAGAGTTTTAAAAGCACAGTATCAGGAAAATAATTTCTAATTCGTGATTTTTTGAACTGTAATTCTGAGGGGGTCATATATTTGATCATTTGTAAATATGGCCTCCAATATGTAGGGAAGACCACTAGAACCATCAAAGTGAGATTTGGAGAACACCTAGGGGATATCAGGAACCACCGTGACACCCCATTGGCACATCATATATGGTCGCAACATGCTGGTGTTTTCTCTGGGATAAAATTCTTGGTAATGGAGAAAATACATCAGTCCTCAAGAAAGGGAGATCTTGACAAAAAATTATTGAGAAAAGAGACAGAGTGGATGTTCAGGCTTGAAACGGTTCAACCAAAAGGTCTGAACGAAATTCTCTATTTTGGATGCTTTGTATAACAAAGGCAGTACACATTACCCTCCTAAGGCTACAGGAACGAAAAGTTCCATAGCCTATTGTAACTGTTATCATGTAAAGTTGGAATATATAAATAAGCAGTTTATCTAGTTTTGTGTAGCTGATGGCGATATTTCCTTCCTGTGCATACATGTTTCTATTTTTTGGGCTTTAAATATTTTGCCATGGAGCCCTATGGTATAATTTATCCGGCTAGAGTATCCCAGAAATAAAATATCTAGAGTACATGGTTTATATCTATAATAGGGAGGACACTGTGTATCATATTTTGCTTTTAATCATCTTGAGCAGGATCAGTGTAATAATTATTATGTTCCAATATGTGGTGAACTGAAAAGACAGGGCCACTATGTTTGGGAATGAAGTGTCATCTTAATGATATAACTGCTCAGCAAGCACATCACATGGAAGTAATACTAAGTTATGTAGGTACTTTGCGAGGAACGTTATTTAACCCTGGAGGACGCTGAGACTTAGCCACTTACAGGCTAGAATAATCTGTTCCCGTGAGCATGCGCACTAAATGCTTTGAAACCAAATGGCAATAGGTATATGGTAAGGGAGAGTGCAATTGTGGAAGTGATAGGACGCGGCTCGCGCATGTGCGGAGCATCGCGATCCATGCCCCAGCGAAGGAGCAAAGCACAGGTAAGCCGGGATTTGTCTATGCAGGGGAAGATTAACGGTAGTTAGCTATATAAGGGATACAGTTTCATTGCCACTTTGTGGTATATTCACCTGGGTCTATCATGACGGGGAGTTACTCTATATAGGGTTTCCCATATCTTTTTGCTCATTGGTGCCATGATTAAGGATCCCCTGAGGAACCCCTGTGTATCGGAGGGGGGGAAACGCGTCGGTATACATGGAGTATGGTCCTGTCATCTAAGGACACATTTTGGGCAGCTAAGTATATACCTAGTGGCAATCATTATGGTATTTCCTCTTTTGTATATCGCAACCCTATTTAGAACTGAGGTATAAATTTTATTTGCCATTGTGTAGTAAGGGATTTATGTCTTAGCAGTTAGGTATATACTAATGTAAGTTTGCTTATACATTCCTTCTTTACCTCTAGGTTGAAAGATAACTAGGGTAATATAGGGCTAGACTACGGTGGATGGGGCCGTCCCTTTCGGGACGATTACTTTGTCCTTATAGATAGGTATTTTTGTAGGGCCATTGTTAGACTCTTTAGCCCAAGGCCTTGGTTTTTGGTCCCTATTATTGGAACGGTAGATTAATTATAAACTTATATTTCTGTATAGTGTATACCCTATGGTGTTTAGGAATGTATAATTAGGGCTAAGTGTTATTGAGACGTTTTGTATTTAGGTAGTATTTGGTCATTGTGTGTAATTTTTAGAGATAAACATTAAATTTTAGTAGTAAGGCCTTTTTGTTCGGTTCTTTTCTGTGATGTTGGGATATGCCCCCAGACAGGAAACACCCCGGCCACACACCCTGCGCTGTGATTGGCTGCCTGCACACTCTGTGTTTTCTCCCCTGTGAGCTGTTAAAATCGATAGTGAAACCAAGGTCTGCTGGCTCTATACACATCTCCCAGCTCTAGGGTGAATGATCTGGGCAATTACTGGCTGTTTAAGTCACAGATCACCTCATATAACACAGTATTATAGAGTCTCCTACCTGTTAACAGGGGGAGAGGAGGAGGGGGAGGGCAGTGTGCATTGCTCCATATAACCCAGTCTGTTGCCTGTTAACAGAGGGGAAAGGGAGGCCAGTGTACACTCCTCACATGTCTCATTGCTTCAGGCTGTGTGTATAACCGCATATAGCACAGTAAGGAGCTTGTGGAGTCAGCCTGAAGCTCTGCAGACACAGGAGCAGCATGCAGGAGTCTGTATAGCTGTTCTCTGCAGACATCCTTCTGCTTCTTCTGCCTCACCCAGAATGATGATGTCACAGGTTTTCAGTCAGGAGAGACACGCCTCCTGGGAGCAGAGACACGGCCATGGATTTCAAATTCAACCTCAGAGAATTAGCTGAAGATCACGAACAGTTCAAACGATAAAACTCCTTTAAGGTCGACATGCATGAAATAAATTTAATGTGCATATTAATGACATCGAATGCGCCTGATTTATGAACCCGCTATAAAGTGGGTTATAAATCAGGCACATTCCAGCGCTAGGGCCACATTTCCGGAACAGGTATAACACTTTGAAAGTGGTATACCTGTTCCAACTGTAATGCACCTAGAAATGCCATAGCAAAGCCAGAAATATGTAGTTTTGCTATGGTTCTAGTGTGCTATGCCCCCTGAGATCGGGCGCATTACAAAGCGCCGCAGGCTTTTAATTTGGAAATTGATGCAAAATCTGCAATTAAATCCTAATTAAAATGTGTTATATGAACATACCATAAAAATGTGTTTTATACTCAGAGGTGCACTTCAAAATACTGCTAATAATAATACACTGGCCAGTAGGTATAAAAAAAAAACTAAACTGACCATAATACAAATACAAAATATTATTTGAAAATTTAATATTTTAAAATTGTAATCCATTCAAAATTATTTGAAAACAAAAGCTATTTGCTTTTAAAGCTATTCAATGAATTGATATTTTCAAGTTACAAAAACACATTTTAACATCCAAAGAGCCAATATTTTCTGGTTGATTTTAAATGTTTCTTTTTTCCCCATGAAAATTGGAATTCACATAATAAAGTGTTAGCATTAGCACAATATGATTTAATTATTGACTTTAAAATCTTGAAAAGGGTTTTTGAACTTCTAAATCAGTTTAAAAACATAGAGTGTTCCATTTAATTACTAAAATAGGAAGAGAATGATTCTGTTCTGCACGCAATAGCATTTTAAAAGGGAAATCAAATGCTGTTAAAATTACAAAAAAATTAAACTCACATATGAGGTCTCTGTGGGGACCAGACAAATTCAATAAATTAAACAAGACTAACAATGAACTTCCAGTTTCTCTTAAAGGACTAAATGAAACAACAGAAGTCTCTGTGAATGTTATCTATGATTCTTGGAATATGCCCACAGAAAAGGATAACATATTATTTTAGTGATTATACCTTATAAATTAATGTTCATTACTTTTTTTCAATATATCGATTTTCTTTTGAAAGGATTCTCTTGGTTTTGGTTCCAAAACTTAAGAGTGTTCTGGGATCTAAAAATGCTTATTTGTCTATTCCAGAAGCTCCCAATTATCGTTCGGCTACCAGTCCAAATAACGCAGATGTAAGCAGTGAATGTTCACTGTTCACGTGACACGTGCAGCTAATCACAGGCCACAACATCACCAGTACGTGACCTCTCTGGCTTGTAATTGGCTGCCCGTGAATGAAGACTGTTCAGTGCTACAGCCAATATTACGGCAACTGAAAGAATGTAACTTAAAAATTATTTTGTTTTTTATTCACAATACTATTTAACAGGAAGGGAGAAGTCAAGCATATATGCAATTCTACGTGTTGCGATCAGAAAAATAAGGGCAACATGTATGAGCAGGGCTGTACCATTTTTTTGCCATGCTTTAAACCAAACAAATTGTTGCCCTATTCTATAGTTCTATAACACGCCGTACCGCAAAACTTTTTGTAATCTGCGTCAGACAAAACACTTTAAATGCCTCGGTCATATAATGTGCCAAAAAGGCTCCATAATTTGTCACAAAACTGTCGTACAAATCCATACCAGTTTCAAAGTGGCATGGCTGAGACTACTACTTTTTGCTTAGAATGGGACACATTTATAAAGAGCTTTGAGACACCTTCATACATACTGTCGGATTATACACTATTAAACACAGAGAAAGAACTGGCGAGGTGGCACCAGGTTCATACATGTCTCCCTAAATGTCCATACTACTGTCAAGTTGGTAATTTAAAGGAAAAAACATCAAAAGTCTGTTTCATCATTATATTCTTATTTAAAGCTCATCAGAACAGTTTGTTAAACTGCTTTTACTTTCTATACATCCTTATCAAACTATCGATATCTCTCACACAGCTTTCCTTGAGACAGATGTATTTGGGCCTGTTAGAACAAGAAAGTCAAGGACTTTTCCCCTTTCCCCCAAAAA
>JAODAL010082563.1:0-11529 GCA_025379985.1 Phyllomedusa bahiana
GGAAAAAATAAACAATTTGCACCAAAGGGGTTTAAATGGTCTTTGAGTCTACGTTGCATTTGTAACTTATGCATAATAAAATATGCTCCTATACCTTTTTATGTCCTCTAAGCTTGAGTTATTTATATTGTTTTTAACAGTGATGTTAGTATATTGTTTTTAGTATAGGTTATGTAACATACACACCTGTGTGATTACGGACAGTGAATAAAGAGGATGGTGTGCCCTTACTACGCATGCTTGAGGAAGGAAGGCGTACCTTCCGAAACGTCGCGTCATTGCATGGCGGGCACTGGGCTGAAATTCAGCATGATCGGTCCTACTAGTCTACTATGGGACTATCACTCACCCAAAAACGGGGAGAAGCTATACAGCTAAGTACTGCCACGTTTTCATATGTTTTTCATTGCCTAAGGTGTTCGTCATAGAACTATGTCTTTTTATGCACCAATTATAAAAATGAAGTAAAGTTCAATGTTTTGTCCATACAGCCTATGTGTATGTTTTTGTTTTTTAGAGCATGTTGCAAAATACGACCAGTAAAAAAAACGAGCAGAAAAAAGAAGCTCAGTGTAGACAGCCGGAGGTTTTTACATTAGAAGTCTTTGGGAGATGATTACAGTCTTTTTTTTTTCAGCGTTCTTAGAAAACGAAAAAACGCTGAAAAAAACTGACGTTTTTTTTGGCAGTGTAGACATAGCCTAACACATAATTAAAGGCAGCCTAAAAGAATTTCATCAGAAAGGTGTATTTTTGTTAAAAATAAAATACAATTTTCCCAATTTTTTTTTAGAATTTTTGGCAGGGTTTTTTTTCATTTCAACAATCCTATACTATTAAAAAATTCCATATAAAATCTTGTCCTTTTCTAGCTGTGATTGCTGAAGAATAAAAATTCTATATTACAAGGCAGACTATTCTCACTGTACCATAGTTCTTGCTTATCCCTATGTATGTATCTCATCACAAATAGTAGCTAATGACATAAGATTGTCATTTGTTTCCCCTGGACAGGGATTTCATTAAATTAGGGCAAGGCAATATAATAATAAGAAAGGAAAAAGGGAGTGGGGTTTCTTCACATTTAGCAGATGATTGCTGATAATATTGACACTTCTCAGGCCAGAGTCAAAAAAGAAAAAAAAAAGACCATGAAGCAACACTCTCGCTATGCTATCTGAGCTCACAGAGGGGAAGTCAGTGACCGTAATGTACATAGGGGAACTTTAAATGGTAAAAAGTTATACCGTATATACTCGAGTATAAGCCGACCCGAGTATAAGCCGAGGCACCTACTTTTGCCACAAAAAAACGGGAAAGCTTATTGACTCGAGTATAAGCCTAGGGGGAAAATGCAGCGGCTATGGTGAATTTTAAAAATAAAAATGGATACCAATAAAATTACATAGGCAGTTTAATGTCCCCCATAGGAGGTTTAGGCAGTTTTAAAGTCCCCCATAAGCAGATATAGACAGTTTAATGTCCCCCCCATAGGCTGATATAGGCAGCTATATGTCCCCCATAGTACTAGGCAGGTATAGGTTTGGCTATAGGGGAGTACTAGGCAGGTATAGGCAGTACTTGGGAGGTATAGGTAGGCTTATAGGCAGTACTAGGCAGGTATAGGTAGTACTAGGGCGGTATAGGTAGGCTTATAGGCAGTACTAGGCAGGTATATGTAGTACTAGGCAGGTATAGGTAGTACTAGGCAGGGATAGGTAGGCTTATAGGCAGTACTAGGCAGGTATAGGTAGTACTAGGCAGGTATAGGTAGGCTTATAGGCAGTACTAGGCAGGTATAGGTAGGCAGGTATAGGCAGTACTAGGCAGGTATAGGCAGTACTAGGCAGGTATAGGCAGTACTAGGCAGGTATAGGTAGGCTTATAGGTAGTACTAGGCAGGTATAGGCAGTACTAGGCAGGTATAGGCAGTACTAGGCAGGTATAGGTAGGCTTATAGGTAGTACTAGGCAGGTATAGGCAGTACTAGGCAGGTATAGGTAGGCTTATAGGTAGTACTAGGCAGGTATAGGCAGTACTAGGCAGGTATAGGTAGTACTAGGCAGGTATAGGTAGGCTTATAGGTAGTACTAGGCAGGTATAGGTAGGCTTATAGGTAGTACTAGGCAGGTATAGGTAGGCTAAAGGCAGTACTAGGCAGCAATAGGCAGTACTAGACAGGTATAGGCAGGTGTAGCAACGTTTTAAAAACAAAAAAAAAAAAATCACTTTACCTCGCTCCCCGCTGCTCAGTCTCCCTCACTGGCCGGCCTCCTCGCTGTTCGGGACCCGCGCGCTCTTCCCGGCACAGGCGGGTGACGTCATCAGGCCGCGCACGCAGCGTGATGACACACGCTGCCTGTGCCGGGGAGCTCCGGACAGCCGCGAGTTTGCGGCCGCCCGGAGTCCACTGCGGAGCACGAGCGCTCGCTCTGTGCCCCGCAGTGTTATCTCTTCACCTGTGTGCGCTCCGGAGGAGTCGCATGCAGGGAAAGAGATGACGGACAGTGCCCGGGCCAGCGCAGCGCCTGGACACTGTCAGCCGTGCTCGGCCTTCAGTTATATGCGCTCCGTGAGGAGTCACATATAACTGAAGCGTCCCTGTCAGCACTCGGGCCATCGCAGCGCCTGAGTGCCGACAGTGACTCGAGTATAAGCCGAGGGAGGGTTTTTCAGCACATTTTTTTGTGCTGAAAAACTCGGCTTATACTCGAGTATATACGGTATATAAAAAAAGCAATCACTCAATTAAAATTAAAAAAAATCCATATAATCGGAACATATTGCCGTCAATATCTCTCCTAAAGTTAGGTACTCTTGCATTGTACTTTCTTCAAATTGAATTGCTGCGAGTCTACACAAACAGAAAACCAATCTGCATCGAGCTCAGATGAAAGGGCTTTGGCCTTTTAAGAGCATTCTTTGTAGCCACATCCATTTGGTTCTGCCTTCTAAGGGCATGTCCCCACTGCACGGGTTTTCGGCCAGTTTTTCAGCCGGTTTGCGGTTTTTCAGACCGCCTGAAAAACCGGCCGACAATGAGCACAATTGTGCTCTATGGAAAACCCGTGCAGCAGTCCCCACTGCACGGGTTTTACGCCCGGCGGTTTTGTCGCCGGCGGACCGGCGACAAAACATTGAGCATGCACAATCTTCCATCCGGTTTCCGGACGGAACATGTGCATCGCAATGGGAGGGGGGAGGGCTGTTCTCTGCTCATCGCGGAGAAAAGCCGTCCCCCCCGCGGCCGTGGGGACGGGCGCAAAACAGGACAAACCGGCCGGTATTTGTCTACTGCCGTGTCAACGGCCCCTAAAGCTTTCAACATGAGGGAGGAAACAGGGGGCTTGAACCAAGACCAAGTTTGGGAGGGAATAAGATAGACAAAGAACAGCAAAGGTTCTGGGTCTTACAGGAGCAAAGAGAAGCTGCTTTCAAACAGGAAATACTGCTGCTAAGGTGCAGATAGTGGAGGCTACAAACAGCACAGGAAATGCTCAAATTAGCACAGAGAGATGAAATAAGACTTAGGCAAGCAACGTGAGGAATTTTTTTTGTTGTCGGTTCCCTGGAAACCCATTTTAAATGAAGGCAACTGAACGAACAGAGATAGTAGTAAAACATACAGCTCAAAAGTGTCAATGCGTTGTCGAAGCTCAGTTTCACGATTTCTTACTGCCTCGATCTCTTTGAGTAGGGTTTGCCTCTGAGCATACACTTCCTTGGATTCAATCTGTAAAACAAGAAGATACTGTCTAAACATGATTTGATAAGCTCTCATGATGTCATATCACAAGTAGAAAATGTAAGGCATTTATCACTGCAATGCCTGGAGCATAGCTAAAAACAACCAACCACACTGAAAACAATAAAGAACACCTAGCAGTCACCCATGGGGTATTTTTGTTTTTAACTTGTACACATTTGCTGGAATTCATATTTAAGATCACAAAAAGATGGAACTACAAATTTCTACCACAGAAGCTATATTCAGCTATTGATGCTACTCTTCCAATAAAGATAAAAAATATGTTACCAAATTTTTTTTGATAATTAAAACAATAAATTGATACATATTATTTTCTTCTTAGCGGTTTTTATTTTCTGAATGTAGAATTTGTAATTTTGCATATGATTATGGGGGCAGCCATCTTGCCAGAGCTGCTGTTAAAAGCATTTAGAGAGATGCTTTACAGCAGCTACAGGGGTATAGGAGCATGTGAACAGAAGCAGACCTGTGACCTACTCTGTGACCTGGGACAAAGTCAATGTGCAGGAAGGGGGAGCTGTGACTACCTCCTATTGTGACTGGTGGATCCTGTGTTATCTATACACATTGGTGTCACCTTTCAGTGCAATCCTGCCTGTGCTGATAATGAAGAGACTGCTGAAACAGGAAGTGTCAGAATATAATTTGGCCTAGTGGCCAAAGTAAAAACTGCAGGACTTCAGGATTTAAAAAAAAAACAAAAACAAAATATTGATGGTGATTGTCATAGAAATGTGTAAACTGAGGTATTCTTGTACCTTCCCACTCATCACCTAATCAATCAGTCAAGGAGAACAAATTACCCTAATGAGCGGATTGGCAGCTCCGAAACCTGAGCGAATTGTTCAGGCTATAAAATATGGTTTCAACAGGAAACTGCGTTCACAGTTTAGGAGTCCCACTTCCTTCCTTTCTCCAGGACAGAAGATAATCTACATTTCTCAGTGTTAGGGTAAGTTCACATGGCTTAATTGTGGGGCGTACAGTACGCCCCACAATTACACAGCGTCTTTGGGAGTCGCGCTGATCGGCGCGTGCTCCTGCGACGCGGGGGGAGAGGAGGTGTAATCCATAGTTCTCTATGAGAACTGTGGATTACTGTAATGATTGGGGTGCATTTCACTCATATTAGAGTACAGTACGCCGCAAAATACGTGGCAAAATGCACCGCAAAATACATGCCGAAATGCGCCCCAAAATAAGCCGTGTGAACTTACCCTTAGTTGTTTTCTGTGCTTTACTCCTTTTTATTTTATGGCTGTATTGCTTGTATGTATGTCACCTTTTTGTGTCTTTCTTTTCATATGTTATGTAAGCACATTATTTTTTTTTCTATTAAAGCTTAAAACTTTAATAAGTTTGATCCTTGTATGCTCTAAAAATCCATAACCTCAATTATATTTTTAAAACCCTTAAAAGCAGATACAGGTTTGGCAATTTTTTTTTAACCCTGCAAGTGCCAATGAGTGTTGTTTGTGACGCAGTCCTTCCCCCCCAAACTTTTTATGGGTTTCTCTTTTTAAAAGGTGGGGGAAATATTTTTGGGGTGCTTGAACTGTGTGTGGATTATGCCCAATTTGTCATGAGAAGATGAGTGCAAATGAGATTGAAATAATAAAATTAACACCTTTACAGTGGCCCTCATATCACGTGCTGGTAAGCGGGTAAGTGACAATGAAAAAAAGTCTTAAAAAATTTGTTAAACAATTACTCATTTTCTGATGACATATAATAGAGCCACACAATCACCAACAGAACCAAACATAAAACGATCAGTTTTGCTTTACCCCTTTTGCCGCGAAGTCGTTCTATGGCATTTTTTCTCCGTGATGCAAACTTCAAATTTCAACGGGTGGGCCCTTTTCCAATTCTCTCCGTAAATCAGAAATCTCCTTCTGTGACTTCTCTCTTTCTTCTAGCTTTATTTTTGCAAGTTCAACATCTTTAAAATGTTGGAACTTGGGAATAAAAAAAAAAACAAAAAAAAAAAAACAAAAACCACAGTAAACAATATTAAATAAATGAAACAACATTTTTTGATTTTTTTCTGTGTTATGGCCCTCGAGCATCAGTAAATTAATATTTACATTTCGAACACGGTTTACAGATAATCAAAAAAACTTAACCTTATCATACAATCTAAATACATAAGATGTCATTTGTACTTGTGTGAAATCACAGACTTCACTATTGACTGATGGTCATTGGTGAGGGTTGTGACTGACCACTGCAGTCTGGTAATTCCTCTATTTTAAGCGGGATTAATAAAGAATAAATACAGGTCCCAATATAAAAAGATCAATCAATAATGGGATTTAGTATAGAGTTTAACCATTGCAATACAGTAAGAAAATATTTTTGGGCACATTTTTTACTGGTAACGTTAAAAATTAAAGGGGGCTTTCCTGTGGCAAAGACTGTTTTTGAGGTAGCTCGAAGCCGCCATGGTGAGCCTTACAGAAGGTAGGGGCCAGCTTTTGCATTCTCCCCGTTTATTTCTATGGCAGTTTTTGAATTAAACTGAGCAGTGAAGTTCACTAGTTCGGAACCCCCCATAACATGAAAGGTAAAGCGCACAACACACCTCTCTTGCATTATGAGTTTTTTTCACATATACTAACCTTCTGAGACATTTCCTGCTGGAGTTGTTCTTCAATTTCTCTGCGATATTCAGATAGCTTGCCTTCCAGGGACTCAAGTTTTGGACGTCTTGGATACAATTCTTCAAACTGTTCATCGATAAATTTCATTTTCTCCACTATAAATTAGAATAAAAAGAAGCAGAAAATTAAATTAAAAATTTAATAAAGAATAAAAAATATATTTTCTATGAAATGATTACATAAAAATCCATTTTAATATTTAGTCGCCACCAATTGTGCAAGTTCTCACACTTAAAAAGATGAAAAGGCCTGTAATTACACATAGGAGACCCCAACTATGAAGACAAAATAGAAAACAAATCCCAAAAAAATTGTCTATTTGGAAAGAATTTAATTCAAATTATGGTGGGAAAAAAAAAATTTGGGCAGGCCGGGAAACTCCCCACAGGGGGTACACATTCCCCCCAGGCGGAACAAAAAAACCCCCCCGAGGGGGTTTTTAACAGCTCCCCGCAGGCGGTACACAGCTCCCCGCAGGCGGCATATAACGTCCACCAATAAAAGTAAGAACATTAATACTTACCTTACCACTTTCCCAACGCTTTCCTCTTCGGCCCATCACTGGCAATTTATGAAGGAGTTTATCACCCGCGCCGAAAAGGACGCTCCTCCCGGGCAGCATCCCCGGGTGATGTTTAAATACATCCCCGGGGCCCCCCTGAAGGGGGCCCCCATGGGGCCCGCCACGGACCCTCACCCATGGCTGGGAGTCGGTGGGCCCATTTGCAAAGGGGCCCGGGGTTTGTCAAAAAATGGACCGACTCCGAATTCCCCAAAAAAAAATAAAAAGTTTTGGGCCAGTTAGTTTGGGTGCACTTTCAAAGAGCAAATTTTATATCCATCATCTTTCCTAACTTTCAAAATAAAAGTGAATTGGGAAGTATTTAGCATCGCTTTTTTCTGCAGATTCTTTCCCCGGTTTAAATGGCATTGTTACGTTTTTGCTTTCCAAAAAAAAAAAATGTTTAATTTTTTATTTTTTGTTAGAAAAAAGGGAAATCTGGGCCCGGGTTTTTCACGGGCCCGAATCCTTCCCGGGTTTTTGAAAAAAATTCAATTCATACTGACCAAAAACTTTAACCCAGGTCTCTTCTACCCAAATACAAAAGACCCAAAAAATTGTTTAAACCCTTTTTCTTGTCAAAATGCTGTTCTACCTAAATAACAACTTGTAAAACATAAGGTGATTTAAAAAGGGCCCGATGTTACCATTTTTCTACAGTAAAGTTATCACTTAAACAAAACGCCATGGAAAAGAAGGGGTCAGGATTTGGAGGTTTTTGGGGAAATTTAGGAGTTTCGGGGGTTGGAGTCGGGGCTCTGGCTTGCCGACCCACACCCTTCCACGGGGTGAAGGGGCTGTCGGGGGCCGGGGTTTATTTTGAACCCGGGGACTACCAGAGGGCCCAGGGACAACAAATGTGACCCCCGGGCACCGAAGCCCCCCCCAGTGGGCGTCCGGTCACATTTCAAGAACAAGTGAGGGGGGCAACCCCGGGATGCGTGCCCGCAAATTTTGACCCCCCGGGGCCACCTCGGCAAACTGCCATAGGTTTTGCCACCGGGTGGGCCCCACTGGAAGCACCATAATCGGTTTTAAACCCCAAAAACGACGATCCCCAGAGCCAAGGTGTGAACCCCAAAATTTTGGCCCAAAAAGGCGTCTTTAGAGATTAAACGGCACTTTTAAAAAAGGTCACCAAACCTTACATCAAACTTTTTTTTTTTAAAAATTTGATATAATTCCCGCGATTAAACCCCAAAAAAAAATCCACAAATAAAAAAGTTTTACTTCAAAAACCCCAAAAAAACACTTTAAAAAACAATAAAAAAATAAATTTTCCTCATAAACGAAAAGCCAAAACTTAAAGTAGGTACTTCGTTTTTTTTTGTGGGAAAGAGTTTACAAAATTTAAATTTAACCAAAATTTGGGGGGGACCCAAAAAGGAAAGACAAAAAATTAATAAATTTAAAAAAAGCCTGGTGAAAAAGAAAAAGGTTTTAGTTTTTCCCATTTGGGTTCCCATACAATTATGGGGTTTACCCATTTTATATAGTTTAAAATTTTAAAGAATTTCCCCCCCCCTTAAAAAAAGTGGAATTTTTCCCCCAAAAAAAAATGGCCCAAAAAACATCGACCAGCCCAAAAAAACCAAACTATCAAAAACAAAAAACGGCCCCTAAAAGCCCCGCCTCAAACCCCCGGTACCCCCGCAAAATTTCCTTGGGGGTTTTAAAATTAACCCCTTCCAAAGGTTAAAAAGGCCCCCTCTGGCCCCCAAAAACCCCCCCCCCCCCGGCGAAAACACCCGGGAAAGAAGGACCCCAATTAAAAATTTTTAAAGAACCCCTAAGCCGGGAAACCCTGTAAAACATAAAACAAATTTTCCCCCCAAAGGGGTTAATTCCGAAAGCCGCCAAAAATGCCCGAAGAAAGGGCCCCCAAAGGGGGTTTTTTTTTTTTTTTGAAATAACCCCCCGTTTAAAAAAATTGGGAAAAAATACATTTGGCATGTGACCTTTTTTTATCGCTTTTTAAATTTCCCCTTTTTAAGGCGCCCGGTTTTTAACAAAAATCGCTATATTTTTCCGCCTTTTCCCTTTTTGGTGTTAATCGTGAGGGGGTTAAAAACCCCTGGGAAAATTATTGTCGGTCCCCCCCCAAGCCCCCCCTATTAAAACCCAAAACGGGAAAACCCCTTTTTTGGGGGAACCGCTACCCCAAAAACTAAAAAAGGGCCCCCCAATGGCCCCCCGGGCACCCCAGGGGCACAGCTGGGTTTTTGGTGACTACCGGGAACCCGAAAGCCTTTTTTAAAAACTACCAGGTTTCTAGGGGAAACATCCCTCACCATGGGAATCCAAACCAGGGGGGCCAATTTCAGACAAAAGGGAGCCCCCTCCCTCCTTCTTCCCCCCTTTCACCCGGGGTTCACAATTAACTGGAAAAGGGTTTAAAAAGGCTTTTTGACAAATGAGGGCCCCGAAAAGAAAACGGGAAGGGGGGATGCTTGAA
Source organism: Phyllomedusa bahiana (assembly GCA_025379985.1). NCBI lineage: Eukaryota > Metazoa > Chordata > Amphibia > Anura > Hylidae > Phyllomedusa > Phyllomedusa bahiana. The sequence continues at coordinate 9,450 of JAODAL010082563.1, forward strand.
ATCCTTTGGTTTGGGGAAGCTTGTGTTTCCCCAAACACGAGAGAAAATCTACTTAAAAAAAGGAAAATTTTTTGGGTTTTTTTTTTAATTTTTCCCTTTTTAATTTTCATTTTTTTTTTTAATAATTCTTAAGTTTCCCCCGGGAGTTTTTTTACTTTGGCCACTGCCTAAAAATTGTCTGACACTTCCCGGTTTTTGTTTTTGAGAGCATTTCAAACAGTGTGCCCATTATCTTTAAAAGCGGGGCCAAACTGAAATGAGACAAACCCCCGTGGGACAGAAAACACAGGATCCCCAGTCACAAGAGGAGATGCACAGCTCCCCCCCCCCCCCTCCCCTCCCTTTTACAGTGAAAACTATCCTATAGACGCTATGGGACAGAATGTGTCTTTAAATCCCTTTGCCCGGTTGCGTAAACTTTTCCTCTGACTGCGTTAAAGCAGTGGGAAGCAAGAAAGTCCCCCCAAAAAAACCAAAAATAAACGGCCCCAAAAAGAAATCTACAATCAAAAGGAAAAAAAAACGCCCGAGAGGGGGAAAAAAAATGGATTTAGGGGGTTGATTTAAAAAAGAAAAAAAAAAAAAAAATTGGGAAAAAGAAAATTTCCCTTTTTAAACTCCTTTTAAAAAAAAGCAAACAGTAAACCCAAAAGTAAGAAAAAACCCTTTTTAAAAAACAAACCCCATTGACCCCTTTTAAGGAGAGGTTTTTGGTCGTCTGAGTAGAGGCTTCTCTGTCATCTTTTTGTAAGATGTAGCTTAAACAGTTTTTGTCGTTAAAATTTTTATAAGAAAAAACCCTTTTAAAACAAAAAAAAATTAGTTTAAAAACTAGAAGTTCTAAAAACCCAGGAAAGGGAAAAACGTCTTGCATATTTACCGAAAGGGCCCTTTTTTCACACCCATTTTTTGGATCCTTTTTACGGATCCATTTTTGATGAGTGAAAACTGCATCCGAAAGCGGATCCGAAAAAACGCAAGAGGCGATACTTTGTTTGGATCCGTATTGTATGTTTATGACTTGCGTTTTACGGATCCGCTTTACGTATGTACGGTCTCTCTCTCTCTCTCTCATTCAGCCGCCTGCCTGCGCCTCTGCCATTCAGCCGCCTGCCTGCGCCTCTGCCAGTCAGCCGCCTGCCTGCGCCTCTGCCAGTCAGCCGCCTGCCTGCGCCCCTGCCATTCGACCGCGCTGTCTGCGCCTCTGCCATTCAGCCGCCTGCCTGCGCTCTGCCATTCAGCCGCCTGCCTGCGCCTCTGCCATTCAGCCGCCTGCCTGCGCCTCTGCCATTCAGCCGCCTGCCTGCGCCTCTGCCATTCAGCCGCCTGCCTGCGCCTCTGCCAGTCAGCCGCCTGCCTGCGCCCCTGCCAGTCAGCCGCCTGCCTGCGCCTCTGCCAGTCAGCCGCCTGCCTGCGCCCCTGCCATTCAGCCGCCTGGCTGCGCCTCTGCCATTCAGCCGCCTGCCTGCGCCCCTGCCATTCAGCCGCCTGTCCTGCGCCTCTGCCATTTCAGCCGCCTGCCATGCGCCTCTCCATTCATGACCGCCTGCCTGCGCCTCTGCCATTCAGCCGCCTGCCTGCGCCTCTGCCATTCAGCCGCCTGCCTGCGCCTCTGCCATTCAGCCGCCTGCCTGCGCCTCTGCCATTCAGCCGCCTGCCTGCGCCTCTGCAGTCAGCCGCCTGCCTGCGCCTCTGCCAGTACAGCCGCCTGCCTGCGCCCTGCCAGTCAGCCGCCGCCTGCGCCCCTGCCAGTCAGCCGCGCTGCCTGCGCCTCTGCCAGTCACCGCCTGCCTGCGCCTCTGCCAGTCAGCCGCCTGCCTGCGCCTCTGCCAGTCAGCCGCCTGCCTGCGCCTCTGCCATTCAGCCGCCTGCCTGCGCCTCTGCCATTCATCCGCCTGCCTGCGCCGCTGCCATTCCTCCGCCTGCCTGCGCCACTGCCATTCAGCCGCCTGCCTGCGCCCTGCCATTCAGCCGCCTGCCTGCGCCCCTGCCATTCAGCCGCCTGCCAGCGCCTCTGCCATCAGCCGCCTGCCTGCGCCTCTGCCATTCAGCGCCTGGGCCCGGCCCTTTCCCTTTGGGC
>JAODAL010082564.1:0-11529 GCA_025379985.1 Phyllomedusa bahiana
AAATTTTAAAAGGGATTTTTTTTCATTTTTGGTGATAGTCTGATTTATTAAATTCCCTTTTTTTTAAAAATATTTGGGAGGTTTGTGGATAGCTACATAGACAAATGGGGCTTGCTTTTTTTTTTGCGGGAAAAGTGTTTTTTTAGGGGCAATTACAGAACTTTTTTTTTTGTGGGGGGAATGTGAAAAAAAACAATTGCAGCTTTTTGGGGGGGGTTTCCTTTTAATGAAGTTCACTGTTTATTTTAAAATCACATGCTCCTGTAAATTCTCCTTGGGGGGAAAGAAAAGGTACTGTTTTCCTTTCCCACTTGATTGCAGACTTTTTCAGTTTGTTTTTTTCTCCCCCCGCCCTCTAAGAGCCTTTAATTTTTTTTAATTTTTTTCCTCTTAATTGTTTTTCAGGGTTGTTTTTTTGTTGGGAAAAAGTTAATTTTTTTAATGGTACCATTTCATTTTCCCCCATTTTGCAGGGTTTTTGTTTTTTATGGAGTTCATTTTTTCTATTTTTTAACATTGCACACCATTTTCGGGTGCCCAATAACTTTTTTGTTTCTTCATCTATGGAATGAGTGGGGGCTTGTTTGTTATTGTGGGATGTGGTTTTTTTGACCCCATTTTGGGAAACAGGAGATTTTTGATACTTTGTTTGCAATGAACAATAAAAAGAAAATTTTTGGGAAAAAGGAATTTTTTTCTTAAACTTGTTCAGAAAAGGGAAAATGATTAATACTTTATAGATCAGACCCTTAGAGATGGGGCATACCAAAAAATTATAAGCAAGAAAATATAAAACAGCAAAAAGTGGTTTATTTGGGGACAAAAATATTAAGGTTTGCTTTTCCCTTTTTTTTTTTTTGTTTTCAAATGTACTTGTAGTTACCTATGGTACTTAACCACTAGGGGGCCAAAATTTCCGTACATCCTTCTGAAAATAGATTATGCAAAGGTGTACAAGAAGGCATCCTATTACTTCCTGTTTTTGATAGGGTACTAGGGAAGCCGCAAAATGGGAGCTAAATCTTCATTACGCTTTTTGGCTGCTATGGCACATTCAGCACCCCACAATATCATTGCAAACGAGCGGAGGGAGCAATGGTGCACTGCACCGTTCTCCCTTTAATTCAGACGCCGTGTCCACCTTGGGCATTTAAAGAATTATACAGCACGGAATGGACGTTCAGTGAGTGAGCCCACTCTTTAACTCCCTTATCATCTTATTACTCCATACATCAAAATTTCATTGAAGGGATAATAGCTTTTTTATTATTAATTTATTAAATGGCATGTTAAGGTAGTTCACATGGCTTATTTAGATGCATATTACGATAATCATAGCTCTCAGAGAGCACGTGGTTCCAAAACACATGGCGTATTGCGGCGTGTACTATACGTTGACAGCGATAAGCCGTGTGAACATACTCCCTGTATTATGAACATTTTATTACACAAAACATCATAAAATAATCATTATAATACACAAAAAAAATAGGGTAAGCACTAAAATATACACTTGGTATTTTAGGCAAAGGTGCTTTATTATTAACAACGTGGTTTTAGACGCCTTATTTAGGAACTATATTAGATTTTTTAGCTCATGATCTAGTTCATGGTTTGCAGCAATTTAAAGGGATTTTCCTGCCAGAGATTTGGTATGTGTCACGATCACGCAGCGGCCCGTGTCTTGGACCCGCAGGTCGTGTCCGTGACCCTGTGTCTGGGACCTCTGTGGCTCCTGTGCGGGCTTACACGGCAGTTAAGTGGTCAGTTTGCTATACACCTGCTTTTGCTCAGCGTTACTCACCTGTTCCTGCTTCCATGCGTGTCTGTCTCACTGTGGGCTTCCCCAGCGTGTGTTGTGCACCCCATAGGGCGCGCGCACCAGCCTGCGGACATTTATGCACACAGTGCTCCTGCTTCCTGCACTGTGACCTACTGACCCTTTGCTCATAAGGAACTTCCTCCCTGGGAATCTGGTCAGTTCGTTGATGTTCTTCCATTAGAGCTAGACCTTTGCTGCTAAATCCTGCTGTTTAACCCCTGGTTTCCACTGTGTCTGCTGAAGCTCTGCATTAACCCTGCGCTGTCCTGCGCACCCGTCTGCATGCTGATATTCCTGTCGTTACTGTCTCTCCAGTTTCTCACTGCTGATTCTGCTGCTGTATAATTCTGTTATTCACCACTGGGACTGTGCTTCCCATTAACCTTGGAATCGATGAAGTTAAATTATACATATTAACGTCATGGGGGCCTTTTAGGCCCCATGCACATAATGTAGAAAAACACACTTAATATAAACTTTTCCAAGTTTATTTCAAAATTGCTCAATATAATGATGAATAGTGGAAAACATTTTTAATTATAATTATTTTTTTTTTTTTTTTTCACAGAAACACCCAAAATCTTTTATTCAAAAAATTTCACGAAAAAGACATGAAAAATACAAAAATGCACAAGAAATCTATAGCAAAAAAACTAGCTGCAGGTACATTTTTATTCCTAACTTTCTTTTCTAATATATTAGTTTCAAAGAATTATGACATGTTATTTTTTAAGAAGAGTGTTCATTTGCAAAACGTTTCCTTACACAGTGTGAACAATATAGCTTCAGTTTTCCTCTCTATGTTTCTTGGATACATGAAAACTAACGCTTTCGTTTTCTTTCTCCTGGCTCTGGAATAATCTGAAACTGTACGCCCACACCGTTTTCATTGCTTCTTTTTAGTTTTGCTTTGGCAAGCATTTCAAGTCGATTCGCTACATGTGAAGGCATTACAAGTTCATGAAAAAGGTACTTCAATGAATTAGCGTCTACCTGTCCACTTCCTCTGTGCATGAAATTCCGGGATGAGTTTCTGTAAAAATAATGAATGAATTAGGATTGCTGTAACGGAGGAGTGGATCCGCTGGGGCCAATTCAAGCGATGATAGCTAAGCCACGCCAGGGGAACGGAGTTCTAAGTAGCCCACCGGTTTTCACCCCCCCCCCTGAGCCGCCGCAAAGCGGGATGACTTGCTGCGGCAGTAGAGGCTACCAGGTCGTTACCCCTTAGTGACTTGATTGCTGATGGCGGACGGGGTACAGCGTGGTACCGAAAGTATATCCGGAGGCGTAGTCGGGGACAGGCAGAAGGTAGGGGCTAGGCAGAGAGGTTCGTAGTCAGAGAGGGCAGACGGTAACGTGGCAGGCAGCCAAACAGGCAAGGTCAGGTTACGTAGCAGGCGGACTGGTACACGGGGGTAATCAATACGGAACTCCAATTACTCTCTAACGCCACCAAAAACACACCAAAACAGACTGGCAGGAAGAGTACTGGGAGGCGGATTACCTTAAATAGGACCAAGCGCCGTACAATAACCCAATTATCGGAACTACTGGCACCTTTAAAATTTAGAGAAGCGGCGCCAGCGCGCGCATTAAGCGGGCGGCCACGTCGCTGTCGACGGTCAGGGACAGGTCTAGCAGCGGCGTTCACCGGAGGCGGCCAGGTATAGAGAGGCCGGCCGACAGGACAAGCTGATGTGGAAAAACCAAGGGGTGGTGCGGGCCGCCGCAGCGCCGCGCCAGACCCCTGCGGCGGGGAGATGGTCGCGGGGGGCAGCAGGAGCCCCCAAGACAAGAACACCGTGACTCTCGTATACATCAAAGCATATTTGAAAATAGACCTACAGGCCATTCGATTTGTTTGCCTCTTACACGAATATTCTCCCACCATCTCATCAATTTTATCTACACCTCCCTTTTGTTGCATTGTAATGCAAAACCAGCGCTGAATTTCCTGGTTTAACATTTTTGGTTATTGCTGTCAAACTGCCAACCTGTGGAATGGCTATGAGTAATATTACAGCGTTTCTCCTTCTTCGCCTTGATAAGATACACAAAGTTGCTCTAGTTATTTGATTCCAAATACACTACTCATTAAGTGCTCGCTGAAGTTTGTGTTTTGAGTGCTGCTTGGATTTTCTCATCTGTTTTGCTTTATAGTACCATACAATATAATAGATTTTTGCAAGCAGAAATTTGCTAGTTCAACATTGGTGTGAAATAATTGTCCATGGTGTTGTTTATACTTGAATTGAATTTTAGAACGCACAAGAGTTTGTGGATCTATTTTCAGACACTAGATCCTTCTGTTTCTGGGGCACAAACTCTTTGCACTCCAGTAGATATTACCATTTAATAGAGATGAGGCAAATTTCCAGAAGATTTGTTTCGTTCCAACTTCGCCAGAATTTCTCGGCAATAAAATTTAATTCGTTCCAAATTACATTCGGCACGGAATCTATTATAAAACACTAGCTAATTTCCAGGCTGCACAGAGCTGCAGGGTGCTGTCGGAATGTTGTGCCATTCTTAAATAGCAGAGGGAGCTTGGTTGGTCTTCATACAATGTGTTTTATAGTATGACACGCACATGTCTGTCCATCCACTCTAGGAATCGCTTCACTTTAAATATAACAAACTCACCCTGGGGCATTAAGAGGGCCAAAACTGACCAAAAAAACTGAAAGCGGGAATGTTGCCATGATAAAGTCATGGAAAAGAAAGCTGAAAAAAAAACAAAGCTGAGAGCTCAGGTGGAAACATTAGTGACAGAGTTGGTGGTGACGGCTGCTAGCCACAGCTAGCATGAGGGTCAGGACAGTGGCACAATGAATATATTTGGAGGTGGCAAAAACGGAATTGGTTAAGAGTGGCACTATGACACAGTGTGGAGGTCACAGGCATAATGCATGCAGCATGAGGTTCCAGACCAGTGGCTCAATGACAGGAGTGTTGTAGGTCAAGGCATCTGCCACAGCAGCAGCATGAGGTCAGACATGGCACAATGACACAGTGTGTGTAGGTCACAAGCACAGCCACAAGCAGCCCCGGCATGAGGTACAGACAGTGGCACAATGACACCAGTGTTGTAGGTCTACGGCAGCAGCCACTAGCAGCAGCATGAGGTCAGACCAGTGGCCACAAGACACAGTGTGTAGGTCACGGCAGATGAAGCATGAGGTCAGGCAGTTGCATCAATGACATTATGGAGGTGGCACAAAAACTGGAGTAGGCCACAGAGTGGACAAATGACTCAGTGTGAGGTAACGCAGCAGCCACAGTGCAGAAATAGAGGTAAGGAACAGTGGCACAATGACCACTGTGTGTAAGGTCACAAGGGCAGCACAGACCACAGCAAGCAGTTGAGGTCAGAAGTGGCACATATATGGAACTCAGTGTTGGAAGGTCAACTGGCAATGACTGGACACTGACAGCAAGAGGGAGGTATAGGTCAGTGGCAACAATGTCATTACGGTGGTGGACAAAACAGGTGGGTAAGGAAAAATGAGTGGGACAATGCACAAGAGTGGAGGTCACGGCAGCAGCCACCAGCAGTCATAGCATAGGTCAAGACACAAGTGGCACAATGACTCACTGTGTGAGACGGTGTGGTGGCCAATACCAGTCCCCTGGTAAAGAATTGTTGTTGACAGATGTAGAAACTGTCAGCAGATGTGTGGCATCAGGCGGGTCTAGGCAGCATCAGAATAGTGGTGAGGCAGGTAGTTTGAACCCTGACTCCATTTTCTCACAGTCTTGGGTGAGGCGTCATGGCTGATGTAGTCTGAGCCTAAGACATTGGTGTCAGGAAAATCCATTGCCGAGACACGCTGATTCATCTTGACAATAGGTCAGTCATTCCACATTCCGTGGAAAGTGGGTTCTCCTTGGGCTAACGATGGCCCCCGCTCCGCACTGAACACCCGCTATGATGCCATCACTAATGGCACAGCAGGACAGCTTCTACCACTGCAAACGCTCAGGTAGCTTGAAGGCCTACACATCCGTTTGGCTGCCCAGTAGTCAGCGATCTTCTAACTGGGGTGGCAGATAGTGATGTCCAAGTGGCCACTACACTGTTGGCTTCAGGGACTGCTCCAGGTCTGCTGCTGCTGCTGGCGACTACCCCTCCTTACTAGGCGGCGTGAAGGAAGCTGCTCATCAGTGACTCCAGACTTAGACGTTACTGCTATTGACGATGGTATGCTCATACCCCACCCCCCCCACCTTGCCCCCGCAGCTGCGGCAGTAGTTACGGGAGAGCTGATGAACCCACCGTCAGACCCTGTCAGAGGAGGGACGCGATGCCACACCACATTAGCAGCGGCCATTGGATTTCGGTGGGATTTCCCTATAGTATTTGAGTTTGTCTTCCCTCTCAATAGCTGGGAACAAAGGGTTCCATTTTGGACCGGTAGCGAGGGTCCCTATAGGGGTGGAGAGCCAGGGAATGTCATCCCTATGCGGATGCTGACGATCGGCATGTCACTAGCCTGGCAAATAAGCATGCTGCGGGCCATCCTGCACAATGTGAGTCAGGAGGGGCTTCCCTGCTCTCCATTTTTCCACTGTATATGACATGGTGCTTGGGGGGTCATTGACTCAGCTCTTCTCATCATCTCCTTCCACCTCCTCAGCTGCTCATGCTCCTCCTCTCTTGTCACGCATCGAGGTTAGAAAAATCCACTCCATTTCACCAGCAATGCTTATGCTTCAATGTACCTCCTTCCTCTCATCCATTTCAGTCCCCACGGACTCAGTGGCAGTGAGATGTAGTCGCCACGCTCCCTCAATTCACACATGACAGACACGATTTTTAAAGCATCTCGTTCCAGGACAGAAGCTGTGGTAATGACGTCATTCATACCGTTATTCCTGGCGACTGACACAATCAATCGTCAGCCATCCTCTCGATTCGGCCTCAACATACGGAGGTGTTGTCATGATTGAGGCTGCCACTGGTGACATAGAAAAGTTACACAGAGGATAGGAGTATCCTGTCAGCTGGATCATTCAAAAAATCGTTAATGGGATTTCTATGTTAATACCTAGTCGTCAACAACATTGTGCAGGCTGGAATAACCAAAGGGTGGGAAACATCCGCATATCAGAGTGTGATCTGGGGGAGGCCGTTCTGCCGCTGCAACCGAGGTGGGTAATTTCCTGGTCTTTGTAGAATGGATAAAGTAGCACTGCACAGTTTCCCTGGCCATCTTTCAAAATCTGTGCCAAGGATCAGGTGGAAGACTTCAGGCAACTTTTACAACCAGATTGAACATCGTTGCGCCATGCAGGGCGCATTTTGGTCCATCCCTTCCTTCGGTGCAGCACCGGACACCATCGTTCCTCCCATTGTCCATCCACCATGGTTCCGATTTGCTGTTGGCGCGGACTGTATAACCCACACAATTGATTTCTTCGCTGCATTGACGGGAGCAAGTTCCTCCCTTTGTGATTCGTTCGCCAGGCAACGGCCAGGTGGGAGAACTGCGTGACACCGGTTTCCCTACACCCTGTGGTATGGGTGGAGCATTACTTGTGGGGGCTGAGGGGTTTTGGGGGTGGTGGTGGGGGGAGGAGGAGGCGGGGCATTGGCGCAAGGGGCGCAGTTTGACCCCCAAAGGGGGAGGAGAAAAACGGCGTCTCCTGTCCCAAATTTTTTGTTCCTGGGGGCCCAAGCCCCTTTTTACCCTGGGCCGTAAAGAAAATTAATGGGCCCCGACCCTAGTTTTCAGCTCCCCGGGCGTCCGCCTGCCGTGCACCCTTTGGGAAAAAAGATAAGCCCTTTAAGGGGCTGGCCCAAACCTTTTTTGCTACATATTTTTTGAAGTGGGTGGTATTGCCCTTTTTTTGGGAAAAAAAATTAAAAGGCTTGGAACTCCCAAATTTTGGCTCGGCACAAAACCATTTTTGTTCTCCCGAATTTGGGGCCGAGTCCAACCCTTTTGGGAAAAGGGAAGGGGGCTGAAATACCCAACAAATTGGGGCAAAGGGGCACGGTCAGCTGCTGCAAACCCTTTGGTGGTTTTGGAAAACCCTTTTCTGTTGTCTCTTTGGGAATCGCCTCGGCTGAACCGGGCTGCTGGCTCCCCTGAGTAGCGGGGAGCAGGGGCATCTGGACCCCCGGGGGATTTAGTCCAAAAGGAAAAAAACAGCCCCTTCTGCAGAGGTGGTGGAGCCTGAATGGCTGCAATGGGATGCCCTACCATGGGCTTGCTGCCCGCTGTTGCTGTTGGCCCGGAGGGTGGGAAACCCCCCACATCGGGGCCCGTTTCTCCCCGGCCCCGGATGGGGACGCTGCATGGTTTTAACCCCAAGGGGCCCCCGGGGCCCCAAAGTTTGCTCCCTGGGCCCCGCTTCACCCTTTTTGTTAATGATTCTACATTTACCCATATTTGGCTTCCCGCGGTGTCCTTTGCAAAAAAACTGCCACACCCCCGAGTATGGATTTTACCGCCAAGCTCTGCAAATGAGGGATACTCAGCCCTGCCTCCCCTTGCCCCTGTGCCGCTACTTTGTTTTAACCTGCGAAACGGGTTTTTTTTTTCCCCTGGCCCCCTTGGCCCCCCCGACCTCACATTCCCGCTATTCCCCGCCCGACTCAACCCCCCCACAAAGACCCCCTTGCTGGCTTCGCTGCTGCCTGACCCGCAACTGCGCCTCTTTCCCGGCGATGAAAAGCCCTTGCCTCCCCCCCCCCAAGTGGGGGTTTGGCTACATTTAAACTTCTATTTGTGTTTTAATTTTCACTCGCTGTCCTCATCAACCCGGTTTTGGGATGCAGAGGCTGACCCCCCCACAACATGACCCCCCTTTCCACTTCAAATTTTTATACCTTTTCTGCCTAATGCAAAAGCGGGGGTATTAGCCCCATTTTCCCCGCTGCCCAAAAAGCTGCTGACTGCCCTCCCTAAATTGTTCATACTTGTATTTTAAATGGGCCCCTGAGCCCCAGACCACATAGTAGTTTTCCCGGCTGAGGGAACCCGGGTGGGAAAAGAGGCAGGTTGGGGAAGGTTTAGGGCCGCGGGCCGTCCCGGGCCATGGGCCCAAAAAAAAGGGTTTTTTTGACGTTCCCAAGACTCTTTTTCTGGGGTTGGGCAGATTTTTCATTGGGGGAAGTAAAAACCTAGTCAAAACCCAAACAAGAACCCTGGGGGGGCTGAAAAACCACGGCCCCCTTGATGACAGCGGAAGTTGGGCCTCACCGAGTGACCCCTGCTTCGCGTCCCCCCCTTTCTGTGCTTCCCACCCGGGGCCGGGGAAAGTGTGGGGCCCCCGCCACTGCAGGTGAAGAGCCTGCCACCTCTCGTCCGGGCATATGTTTGTTTTTATAATGTAAAGGGCACTGGGTTTTATGAAGATTTCTGATATCATAAATTTCCAAAACCCTTTATTTTTACGCCAAATGAACCCATAAGAAGCTTGGGTTAACCCCAGGTAAATAAATTGGGGATCCCAAAAGGGGAGGGAAAAAATTTACTTTTAAATTTCCCCTTTTAAAAAAAATTTTATTTTACTGAATAAAAAAAGCACAAAAAGGCTTAATTTTAAACCTTTGGTTTTGAATTATGCAACGAATTTCTTTTGTTGGTGGGGAAAAAAAAAAAGTTTCTTTTTTAGTTAAAAAGCGAAAAAACGCTTAATTAACCCCTGGATGTAAAATTGCGCAAAAGAATTGAGCAGCCGGAAAATACTAGCCTTTTTTAAACGTGTTTCAAATTTCGTGTTTTTCTTAAAACTACAAAAACCCAAAAGAAAAAATTTTTAATTAACCTTTGCTTTTTAAAATTTTGCTACAGGAAAAAATTTTTTTTTTTTGGCGGTTTAAAAAAACAGTCTATTTTTGTAAACCCCTCAAAAAAAACAACCCCTTAAATTTAAACCCCCGGATTAAATTGGGGCAAAATAATTGAGCAGCCAGGAAAATACTAGCTTTGTAGCGTGTTACAATTGCGTATTTTCTTTCGTACACAACAAGAGAAAAAATTGTTTTTTTTAAACCTTTTGTTTTGAGAATTATGCTACCCGGAATATTGTTTTTTTGGCGGTGAAAAAGACGGTTTCTTGGAGGGCCCAAAACAAAAAAAACAACGTTAATTTTAAACCCTGGAATTTAAATTGGGCCCAAAAAAATTTACAACCAGAAACACTAAACTTTTGTAGGGGTTTACAATTTTCGTGTTTTTTTACGCTACACAACAAAGAAAAAAATTGGGAATTAACCCCTTCGGTTGTGGGAATTTTTTACAGGAAAATTGAAATTTTTTTTGGGGGTTTAAAAAGACGGGGCTATTTTTGTCAACCCCAAACACAAAAAACAAAAGCTTTTAAATTAAAAACCCCCGGGTGGTTTTTTAAAATTTCACAAATTAATTGGCACCGGAAACTACTAACTTTGTAGCGGTTACAATTGCGTGGGTTTTTTCCCCTAAACAACAAAAGAAAAAATTGTAATTAAACCTTTGCTTGGAATTTTGCTAAAAGGGAAAAAATTTTTTTTTTGGCGGGGAAAAAACGGTCTATTTTTGGGCACCACCCGCCAAAAAAAACAATGCTTTTAATTTTAACCCCCGGGTGTAAATTGGCAAAAGAAATTTAGCAGCCGGGAAAATTCTAGTTTTTAGCGTGTTTAGGGGATGGCAAATTGAATCTAAAAAAGTGGAATTTGTTTTTGAATTTTCAGGAAAACTTCGGTTTTTTGAACGAAGTCAAGTTTGGGGTACTTCGGGGGAACGAAGTGTGCTTTTGATTGATTTAAAAAGGTGCGGAATGGGGTTACATGGGGCCCAAAACAATTGGGGGGAATAAGGGGATACCTTTAAAGGGCCCTGTTGGGAGAGATTAAGCCAATCAGAGACCGGGGGGATTCTGTGACGTCACCGCACTATATTAAAATCCGGGGGGCGAGCTGGGAGCTCATACCCCTCACCAAATGTTGATCAGGGAAAGGGGCCCGCTGTGGCCCGATTGTTACTGAAGAATATTTTTATACAGCGTTTTTTTTTTGGGGGGGGGTCTCCCGATTTTCCCCCGAGTCTGCTTCTCTTTAAAGTTCCCCCAAAATTTACTTTTTTTTGGGGATTGGATCTGAAGTCCAGTGTGCTTTCCCCTGCAGGGTTTATATTTCATTTTTAAAGCATCCCGCTCACAGGGAATTGAATTCCAAGGGGGGTCTAAGCCAGTTTTCCCGTTGTATTCATTTAAAAAAAACAGCGTTTTTTATAATACAAATAACCCACTTCAAATTTTTGGGGGTGCTCCAAAAAATTTTGCGCCAAATTTTCATCCCCGGGGGTTTAAATTTAAACCCTTGTTCTGTGTTGTGGTGACTCCAAGGGAAACCGTTCTTTTTTTCCCCCGCCCAAAAAATTTAAATTTTCCTTTTAAACCCTAAAATTTCCAAACGAAGGTTTAATTTCAATTTTTTTCTTGTTGTGTAAAGGGAGAAAACCCCACAATTGAAAAAACCCTAAAAAAGCTATACTTGTGGCTGCTCAATTTTTTTTGCGCAATTTTTCAAACCAGGGGGGTTTAATTTTTAAACTTTTTTTTTCTGTCTGGTGATCTTTAAAAAAACCGTCCTTTTTTTACCCCTCCAAAAATTTCAATTTTCCTTTTACCATAATTCACAAGCAAAGGTTAATTTAAAAATTTTTTTTTCTTGTTGTCTATCGTAGAAAACACACAATTGTTAAAAACCT
>JAODAL010082565.1:0-11529 GCA_025379985.1 Phyllomedusa bahiana
TTTATAAATAACCAGTTGATTCTTCAAAGGTTTTTTTTTTCGCCATCTAGGGGGGAAAAAGCTACGGGAAAACTTAAAACCCCTTTTTGTTTTATTGCAGGATTAAAAGCACTCGTCGGTTTCCCAAATCTCTTTTTTGTTGTTTTGAAAAACCCTACTTGGTCCTGGATTGTTTTAGTTTAGGGAGTACTGTATTGGTCTCTTTCCCGGGAAATCTTTGAGAATAATTATTTCAAAATTTGAAAAGGGGAAATCGGTCTGAAATTTTGAAATAAATTTGTGGGTTAGGGTTTTTGGGTTAATATTAAAAATGGTAGAGAGAGCATCTCCGGGGGGGGACCCATTGCCTGACAAAAATATTTTAAAGGGGTGGGGTATTTTGGGGAAAAGGGACCGGGGGCAAAAATTTTAAAAAAATTTTAATTTCTTTTCTTGACCCAATTCAGGCCCAGGCGACTTGTTGAGTTCAATTGTTCTGCCTAATTCTTCCCTGAGAGATTGGGGCTTTAAAGGGTTTCGAAGCCCCTTAGACACAGTCGGGAGCTTTTTAGGGACTCTAAATGGGTTTTGGGAACTACTTGGGAGGATATTGGAGGGAGGGACGGGTCACCCTTTTAAAATTGTACAGGGTTTCGTAATATTGGGCAAAGGATTCCGCAACTTTTTGGGGGGACAAAATTTTTCGGGTTTTTTAAAACCCGCCCAAAGAACCTATTCTTTTTTTTATTGGGATTTTTTTAAAACCCTTTTTAGCTAGGATTTTCCCCGGGGGGGGTCTCCGTGTGCATAAAAATTTCCCCAATTTTAAAAACTTGGACAGGGAAGACTCTTTTTTAAATGGAGGCTTAAATTTTTTAATTGTTGTTTTAAAGGGACAGTTCGTCGAGCGAGACGGGGGAAAAGGCTTTCTTATTTTATTTCGTTTTGGGTTTTGGTTTTTTTCTAACAGGGAATCTAGCTTTTGTTCTCTCTTTCTCTTTGCATTTGAAGCAATTTTAAAATGAATACCCCCCTTTGATCACTGCATGTGAGGCCCCCATAATGTGGAGAGAAAAAAGGGGGGTGGGGGAATTAAGTTAAAAATTTTCCCTTTTGGAGTGCAGATTTTATTTTTTGAATTTTCGGATCAAAATTTGAGCAAGAAATTGTTAACCCCCCAAGGGGGGTGGGGAAGGGGGGGAAGGGTATTACGAAGATTTTAGATAAATGGGCGCGGGTCTGATCAAGTTCTGTACCCTAGCCCAGTAGCCCGTATTTGGGAGAGGGTTTTCCCAAATTGGTTAAGAAGAAATCAAATACGAAAAAAAAGATTGTTTGGGGGGCTGAGAATTTATGTGTAATCTTTGTCGTTAGGGGGGGGGAATTCCCCCAGGGAAACTTTGTAGTTTTTTTCCCTTCCCCAAAAAGGGCCCTTAAAGATTATTTGTATTTCTTGAAGAGGGGGAAATCTACAAAATTGGGGGTTGGGGCTACTACTTTTTAAAGTCCCCACATATTATAAGGCTATTACTTTGTATTGATTTAGCTTTGTTAAAAACTCAGAAAAAAATTTTCTTTTTGGGTTTGTTTTTTTGGGGGGCTTTATCGTGACTAGGGTTATAAAAGGGGTTTTAAAAACCCCTTAAAGACCTTAGCCCTACCCCATACTCCAGGTCGGTTTGGGGGTTCACGCACCGGGAAACGTATGGATACGTCCTGAGGATCGCGCAACTCAAAAAGCGATTTTCGCCCGATCGGGCGGGGGGTTTCCACCCTTATTTTAAACAACTGACATCCCGCAGCGCCCCCCCAAAGACCCCGGATCGCTCCGGGGGGGGGCGGGTTTAAACCCCCTTTAAATTTGGGACGTTTGGGGTTTGCAAAAAACAAAGGGAGATGCGGGAGGAGATGGGTCCTCCTGCTTTCTGTCGGCGGCAGCAGCGCACGGATGGGGCGATTGTGCAGCCCTCCCTTTCCTACAGACAGAACGGAAGGCAGAGAATGCCTCCGGGTTGTCTTTGACGTCACGATGCCCGGGGGCCCTGCCCCCTTTTGGGAAGGCCGGCTTTGTTTACTGACAGTTGTCATTGGAACCCGTTTATAGCAACAACCCATGAACCCGATTTCCCATTTAAAAGAAATCTAAAGAAACTCTCATTCAAATCCCCTATGGGGAAAAATAAAAAAAAAAATGTGGAAAAAAAATAAAAAAAGTAAAAAAAAGTGAAAAACAAGTTTTAAAACACAAAAAAACGAAAAATTAAAAAAAAAATAAAGTACACCGCCCTTTTCCCCCCTTTTCCCAAAAGCCCCAAACGCCCCAAAAAAAAAAAACAAAAATAAAAAAAGTAACCCCATATTTGGTATTTGGGCCCCTTTCGAACGGAACCCGCCCCATAAATTTTGTCATGTTAAAATTAAACCGTAAAGGTGAACGGCGTAAAAAAAAAAAAAAAAAAAATCAAAGAATTTTAAAATTTTTTGTTCCCTCCCCCAGGGACAAAAAATGGAAAAAAAAAGCGAAACAAAAACTCCCAGAAACGCCCAAAATTTTTTACCAATTAAAAAGGGCAGTTCCCTCCGCAAAAAAATAATCCCTTTTACAGCCTTTTTGTATAAAGGGAAAAAAAAAAAAAGTATAGCTCTCAGAAGATGGCGTGCATAAATATTTTTTTACACACCCAAAAACACCTTTTTTTTTTTTTTTAAAATGGGTTCAAAATTTAAAAAAAAAACTATATAAATTTGGGTATTTGCCCTAATTGTAGCGACCCAAAGAAAAGCTAACCCTTTTCAAAGGAACTGCAAAGGTGAGCCCCCGTTTAAAAATAAAAAAAAAAAACCTACTAGGATTGCAGTATTTTTTTTCTCCCCTGGGCCCCCAAAAAAAGGATTTTAAAAAAAGGGATCAAAAAGCTTTGTTTTTCCCCCCCCAAAAAAAGATACTTTAAAAAAAAAAAAATCAAATCATCTCGCAAAAAACAAGTCCCTAAAACCCGCCCCCAAGCAAAGAAAAATTTAAAAAATTATGGCTCTTTTTAACCCATGGCGATGCCAAAAAAAGTTTTTTTCCTGGTTTTAATTTAAAAATGTTTTTATTGTATAAAAAACATAAAAATAAAAAAAATATAAAATTTGGGGATCGGGGGTAATCATATTTACCTGCGATTAAAGCTAAACCAAAGTCTATATACTGTAAAGTTACGCTATTAAAAAAAAAAAATAAAAAAACACTCCCCAAAATTGCTGTATTTTGTTCAAAACATCTCAAAAAAAACCTTAAAAAAAGTGAAATTACATCATATGCACCCCATAAAAGGGACCAAAAAAAAACTTTTAACTATCCCCCCAAAAAACAAGGGCCCCTAAACGCTCTGCCCCAAAACAAAATAAAAAAGTTATAGCTGTCAGAAAAGGGCAACATAAAAAAGCAAATTTTTTTTAGACATTTTTTCTACTGTGTAAAAGTAATAAAAAAAGAAAAAAAAAAAATTTTAAAAATTTTTAAATTTTTATTGTAATTGGACCAAACCCCCTTAGTAAAAGTTTTAACATCATTTACACTGCAAGGCGAATTCTGTTTAAAAATTTAAACTCAAAAAAAAATGGGCCGAACTGCCCTTTTTTCCTCCCATTTTCATTTCCCAATGCTAAAAAAAACTAAGGAACACCTGTGCTCCAAAATGCCCCAGGGACAACCCCCGATGAGAATTTTCCCTGATGGGTTTTTGAAACCAAAATTGGGGGGACTTCTGGAAGGTTTTTGCCTGTTCGCTTTCTTTGGGGGGGGTTTGCAAATGCGACATGGCCCCACCAAAATCCTGGTTTCCAAAAGCCCAAAAACGCTCCCTTTCCCTTTTTACGCCCTGCCTTTTCGCCCCAAAAAGCAGTTTCAACCCCCCATGTAGGGTTTTTTGGGCCCAGGAAAAGGAAAAAAATTGTTAACAAAGTTTTTTTGGGGGTTTTTTTTTTTCCCCGGGGTTCCTTTTTTTAAAAAAAAAAAATTTTTAAGCTAAAAAATTTCAGATTATTGAAAAAAAAATTTTTTTTTCATTTTCACGCTTATGCAAAAAAAAAAATTTTGAATCACCCCGTGGGGTCTATATAAATCCCAAAACCCCCGGATTTTATTCTTAAGGGGTGTAGGGTTTTCCCAAAATGGGTTTTATTTTTGGGTTTTTAATTTAAATTTTAAAACACCTTAGGGGTGTCCCCAAAAACCCGAAAAGGGGGCCCCCAAAAAAATCGTATTGAAAAAAAGACCCCCAAATATTGTAGGGTCCCCCCCTCCCAAACCCGGGGCTTTGGGGAGCCAAAAAAATGCACAAGGGGCCCCCATATGGGATATCTCTAAAAACGGCAACCCGGGGGAATTTATATTTTAAATTGCATTTACCTTGTCACATTTTACCGTATTCCAGTGAAAAATTTGGGTTAAAAATTGAAAAACTGAAAAAAAAGTGAAAATTTTTTAAATTTTACCTCCACCCCTTTCTTTAATTTTGTGAAATAACTGAAGGGTTATCAAACTTCCTAAATATGTTTTTAAAAAACGTTTTAAAGGGGGTTTGTTTTTCAGATGGTGTCACTTATGGGGGTTAATTTAAAATGCAGGCCCCCTCAAAGCCAAATTTAGAACGGAGTGGTCCCCCAAAAAAAGTTTTATTGCAAAATTTTTTTTAAAATGTGGGGAAATTCTATAAATTTCTAAGCCCTCCAATTTCGTAAAAAAAAAAAAAGACATTTAAAAAAAAATGCCAACCTATAGTGGACATAAGGGAGATGCTAGTTATAAAACTATTTTGTGGTTTAATAATTTTTCTGTCCTTTTCACGCAGAAATTTTGCAATTTTTTAAAATCGCTAATTTTTCCAAATTTTCATGAAATTTGATATTTTTCCCCAAACAAACAAGGATAAAAAATTTTTTACTTAAAAATTAAAGCACAATTTTGTCACGAGGAAAAAAAAAATCTCCCGAAACACAAAAGAATAGGTAAAAATTTTCAAAAAATTTTTTTCCCCCCAAAAATTGAACATGTCAGATTTCAAAAATAGGGGGTGTCAGGAAGGTCAAAACAGGGGGTCCTTAAGGGGTTTTTAAAGGGGAAATTTAAAAATAATGAAAACTCCCTTTGTCCCTGATAATTTGATTTTTTGGGGGTGAGAAAAATGGTAACGGGGTCCCTTTTTCCAAGATTGCCACTCCGGGGTTTCTTTTCCCAATCGGGGCTGAGTAAAATTATCAGGGAAATTTTTATGTTTAATCTACCCCCTTTTTGATGCTTTTAAAAGAAATCCCCTGCAAAAAAAAGTATGTCCCCCTCCCGCCTTAGATGTCCCCCCCCACAGTCTTTTCCGCCCTTTAAAGGGGGAAATTAAAAACCCCCTTTGGGGTTTAGCGACAGAAAATTTTAATACCCAAGAGTGAGTGGGGGGAAATTTGTTCTAAAACTGTTTTTTTCCCGTGGAGGGGGGAAATGCGAGCATCAAAGAGGATGGCATGATCAAAGACGACAGAGGGTTCGGGGCTTTGGGAAAACAAAAAAAATGAACATGTAAAATCCAAAAAAAAAAAATGCAAAAGAAGAAATCAGTGTTCCCTTTTTAAAAGGGAAGAGTTGGTTTCCACGGGGGAAACCCGTCCCTTTGGAAAGGGGAAACCTTTGGCAAGATAACTCAAGGGGCCCCTGGGGAAAAGGGCCGCAGGTCCCTTTAAACCTAGAGAGGATGAAAAACGGAAGGGACCCCTTTAAAAAAGCTACGCAATAGTTTATTTCCCCTTTGGGGCCCGGGGAACTGATCGGGGATGCTTCTTTTGACCAAAGGGGGGACAGAGCCCCCCGGGGGGGTTTTTTTTGGGGTCTTCAAATGGAAATCCCGGGGTTGGGGAAAGAAGAAAAGGGTTTAAAGCAATAAAGGGCCCTCTTTTTCCAAAAGAAGGGGTTTTGGAACACCGTTGGGGAATTATCTTTTGTTTCAATCAGTTTCACCGGGAAGCCCCAGTGGTAGTTGATTCCGTGATCACGTAGGATTTTGGTATATTG
This sequence comes from Phyllomedusa bahiana, assembly GCA_025379985.1. Taxonomy (NCBI): domain Eukaryota; kingdom Metazoa; phylum Chordata; class Amphibia; order Anura; family Hylidae; genus Phyllomedusa; species Phyllomedusa bahiana. The sequence goes on from JAODAL010082565.1 coordinate 6,026, forward strand.
AGCAAATTCTCTCCTTTTCAGCATAGTGCCGGCCGACAAGTCCGGGAAGATGGCAATGTCGGTCCGGCAGAGATGTTTTTTTCCTGCAGGGCTTTTAGAAAGTCTTCTTTTGTGCGAAAAAAATTAATTTTTGCTATTACATCCCTTGGGACGGAGGAATGCAGGTGTCACGGTTTCGGAAGACGGTGAATTCGGTCTATTGTTAGGTGTATTTGTGATGCATTTGGAAGCACTAGAGCCATCAGGTCAGTGAGGAAAGGTTGAAGAAGGACTTGGGTGATGGATTCTGGAACCCCTCTGATGCGAATATTTTCCCTACGTGAGCGGTCCTCTAGGTCGAGTAATTTAGAAGAGAGCCTCTGAACCTCTTCTTCTAACGCAGAGTTTGCATCAATAAGTAGATTGTGTGATTTTTGTGAACTCCGACATTTGCTTTCTAGGTGACCCAGTCTTGGAAATGAGAGTTTTGTATATCTGTAGGGAAAAGTCGTCCATCATGCTTTTAAAGTCGGAGTGGAGATCCTCTCTGCAGGAGGAGAATAGGCGTTGGAGTGTTGTCTCCAAAGGGGAGAGTTGGCTGGTAGAATATTTAGAGTCCATATCTGCCGAGTTAGAAGGTGGAGACCTTGTGGTGGGGGGAGAAAGGGCCATCCGTTTTTATGTGTTGGGTGGCTGTGAGGGGGATTGGGGAAAAAACTCCTGTTATTTTTGGTTGGTTTAGCCTTAGGTTTTCTTCTACCAGTGCCACCCATTCGACTGGAACCGACGGAATTATCCAAGGTGCGGAGATCTGATCTTGTGAGGACTATGTGTCGGAATGGGGTGAGGCCCAAAAATGAACAAGTAAAATAAACGCAGGGTCTTCTTTTTTTTTTTTTGTTGAAAGAGGGGGCAAGTATATACTTGAGTGTGGATGGGTTCATAGGGGCTCAGAGTCCTTGGGTTAAGACGGAACTGTCCACGGGCAGAACCCCTAAGGAGATGACGAAGGAAGGGGTGGTAGGTTGCTAGGATTGCCAATTAGGGCACAGCAGGTGTACTTGGAGCAAGGGGGAGATGAATAAGCCCTTTTGTGACCACTTTAAAGGCTACTCCGTGAGATATTTGAACTTTTGAACTTTTAAGAGCAGACTGTGTGTATATCCATAGAGGATTGGCAAGATGGATGCAGCCACATGTACATCCCCGCGGGATGCAGACAGAACTCAGAGAAGCGCAAGAGGATCAGTGTCTGACTGAATATCCTGTGTCACAGGTTAATTCGTGTGCAGTCCTCTATTATGCCAGCGAGGCGCCGAGCTGGAGCTGACACCTCCTAAGATCCAGAGGACTGTTATGAGCAAAATAACAGGAGGTGACTAAAATGTCTGCAGCCACTTGCACACTGCTGCTGGGTACAGGATGGTGTGAGTGGGGAGGCAAGGACCCCGCAGAGCCCTGTTTGAGGGCAGGCTGAGTATAGCACAAGGCTTTTGTGTGAAAAGCCCTCCTTTATGTCCGCAGCAGATGCAACCGCCTGGGGCTGAGACTTCCCGGGTCCCGATACACAAATGAGCGCATCCTGGTAGGGGACAAGGTAAGATGGCGGAGGCCACGTGTTTGCTGTTGTGGAGCTCCAGATGGTACCCACGGGGGAGCAAGGGGGATTGCCGAGCCCGGTTTCAGGCCGGGAGAATTAAATCACAGCCCCCAGTGTCAGAGAATCCCTGAGTGTAGGCGAGGAGGCACTTATCTGTATTTGAGGTGCGCCGGTCCTCAGTCGGTAGCCGCGGTCCCGCTGCACAACGGAGCCACAGATGAAGGATCAGCTGGTGTTGCGGTCTAATGCGGGACCAGAGTAGGCAGGAGGGATGATCGCCCTGTGCTGCTTGTGTGCCATTGTAAAACGCTGCCGGGTCGTGCTGTCTTGCGGGGAAGCAGGACCGAGATGAAGGCGGGAGCGCCAAGATCTGCAGAGCAGGAGCCGGGAAAGATGGCGGAGTGTCGGTCCGTGCGGACGATCCAGGAGTTGGGCCGTTCCCCAGAGGCTGCAGGAAGGTCAGTGGAATCTTCCACGTGTAATTTGGTGCTGGTGGCAGTAGAAAGGGGTTTAGTGGTGCCGTTTTAGAGACGGGTCCCTCGGAGCTCCTCTGACTAGCGTCTTACTCTATACTCGTCCAGGCCACGCCCCTCCCGCAATCTCATTTTATAGCTCTAGATGGGCTGCTGCGGTCTTTTCTCTGGCTCGGGGGTACTCCTAGAATAGGTAAATCCACATTGAAAGCTTTATATGAAGATGGGGGTTAGCGCTTCCGGATTTCTACATCTACTATGTGGCAGTGCAGCTAATGTACGCGGGTTGGTGGATAGGGGCGAATCGTGATAAACCAGCGATGGTGTTGGAAGTGGCCTTAATGAGCTCCTATGAGGCATAAGCCAAATTGGTGTATAGGCAAGGAAGATATCAGACGCAGTATTATACAGCTACTATGGCGGCGACAGTGGCGGTATGGAAAAAGTTTGTAGGTAACTAGAGGGGGGATAGGGACAGAGATGAATGGTCACCTTATATCCCATTGTGGAGAAATGGGAGACTGCCCGAGTTGAACTCTCTGGCGGACTTTGAATTGTGGCCGCGGAGTGGGGTAAAATACCTAGGACAGTTGTATGTGGAGGGGCGTTTCCCGGATTACCAGGAACTAGTGAGAAAGATCGGCTCTGGTGGAGGGCCCCTCTTCAGATACTTTCAGTTGCGTCATGCATGCTTTAAACAATTTGGAAGGGGGACTATTCAGTTGGCGTGTGATTCCCTGGAGACATTGGCTTTGAAAGGAAAACCGGTGAGACAGGTCTCTACCTTTATAGAACTATTTTGAGTTGTCCCAAACCCTCTTCCCCTGAAAAAGTCCTTCGAGAGGTGGATGGGAGATATCCCTGGCTTGGAAGGTCATCATATGGAGGAGTTGGCGTCCACATGGCGGGGTACGGTGATTAGTACCAGAGACCAGCTGATACAGACTAAATGGTTACATAGGGTGCATTATACAATCTTCCTAATCCGGAGTGGACGAGCTGTGGGTACGTGAGAGGTTCTTTCTTCCATATGGTGTGGGAGTGCTCCACCATTCGGGCATTCGGGTCGGGGGTCCACAGGTTTCTGAACAAGAAATTGGGTCTTCCAAGGGTTTGTGCTCCGGAGAATAGCATTTTAGGTCTAGTAGAAGAACTACTAAAGACTAAATACGAGCGGCAGTTATACAGATTACTGATGTTTTACGCCAGGAAAACTATCTTGTTGAATTGGAAACCACCGAAGGTCCCGTCTGTACAGCACTGGAAGCAAATTGTTAACGGGGATCTGTCCCTATATAGACTTACCTTTGAGGCTAGTGGTGTCCCGGATAGGTTCATGGAGATTTGGGGCCTGTGGCTTGAAGCACAGTCCTGTTAGGTAATATACTTGTGTGTGAGTGGAGTGACCCAGGTGGTGAGGTAAAGATCCTGGTCAGCGGCAACTTTTAAGGTGGCTGGACTAAGAGATTGTGTGGTATGGATGGGTATGAATGGTACCACATCCGGTTCAGTTTAACCTAATGTACTCGATGATAACTCTGAAATTAGTGACAAAAGGAAAGAATAAAACTTTTGTTCATGTTTTTTTGGGGGCACATCCGCCCATTTTTATTGGTAGAATGCTTGTAGTTTTCTGAAAACTGTATGTGGTTCTTATTTTTTAATTTTTATACAAAAAGGGAAAAAAATTCTTTTAAAATAATACTTAAAAAAAAAAAAAGAGCCACCTGACCTATATTAGGAACAGAAATTTTTTTATTTAAACCGTTGATTTCTTTGGGTGAAAAAACCCACCTTTTTATCCGTTAAATTTTTTAAATAGCCGTTTTTTCATTTGCAACCCGTTTTGTTCAAAAGCCACCTTGTATTTTATATTAGGATACAGAAATTTTTAGTAACCAGGTTTTTCATTGGGAAAACCCCACCTTTTTTTACCCCATAATTTTTTAAATAGCCTTTTTTTTTATTTTGGGCATACCCCCAGTTTTTTTTTCAAAGAGCCCCCTTGTACTTATATTAGGAACAGAAAAATTTTCTAGTAACCGCAGGTATATTTCTTTTGGTGCAAAACCTACCTTTTCTTATCCGATAACTTTTAAATAGCTGAAATTTCCCCATTTTGGTGCCCCCCCAGTTTTGGTCCAAAAGCCACCTTGTACTTAATTTGGAAATACAGAAATTTTGTAGAAAATGTTGATGTATTTCAGGGTGCAAAAACACCTTTTTTTATCCTATAATTTTAAAATAGCGATTCACTTTGATTTCCCCCCAGTTTTTTTTCAAAACCACCTTGTACTTAAATTTGGATACAAAATTTTTTAGTTACTTTTTGGTGTATTTATTGGTGCAAAAACCACCGTTGTTATCCGTATAAACTTTTAATAGCTGTATTGCAGTATGCCCACTTGTAGACAATTTTTGTAGAAAAAATTTTCTAGAAGTGTTCTCGTTTGTCATTGCTAAAAAAAAACGAAATTTCTCCTGTGTAACTTTTGAATAGTTTTATTGCGCTCGGGGGAATTCATTTGGCGCAGATAGCGCAGTTGTATGATAGTTTCTTAAAAATATCAATTTCCTATCTTACGGGCATTGTAAAACCTGGGCTGAAGGAAGAACACTGTTGAAAATTTTTCTTACGGTTCTTCCCCAGACCCCATTTCACAGGTTTCGCTAAAAACAATTTAGTTTTTCTAACCTAGTTGTTGGGAATTTAGAGGGGTTTAAGAATCTGTGTTTGCCGCTTTCAATAAGAGACTGTCAAAAAATCTTCCAATTTTTTTTCTTTTTAACTGGACGAAAAACGGTTAAGCAGCAAAGAGGGGGGAGGCATGGGGGAGAGGTACGAGAGAAGGGGGCTCCTTCCATGCTGGCAACAACACCAAGCCAGCGGATCGTCGGGTTTTAGGACCCTCAGACCTTTGGTCGCTGGGCCCGGGGCCCCGTGAATCGGAGTAACGAAAAGCGTCCCAATCTGTTTTTCAGTGGGTTTAAACAAAACCCGACCCGCAGTCTTCCTCCTCGCCTCCCGTCACGGACCAAAAGTCGTCATCATCATGGCATCCTCCAACATGAAGCGAAGGCACCCAAATGTCAACTTTTGTAACCCCCCCACTTAATAAACCCCTTTCTGAGACCCCTTTTATGACAAAAAGCGTTGGGGTCAGAAGGCATTTCAAAAAATCAAGAGGCCCAAAAACAGATTTTGTCTGCTTTGACGCCCCCGTGATGCCTCAGAGGAGGAGAAAGGGAAGCCGGTCAATTGGCAACAATCCCGGGGGGGCGGCAACTTTTTTGCTGCCTTTGTTGTAGCCTGCAGTCCTGGGGAGAAAGCAGGACGAGGAATCCCTGTGTTTTAATATATGATGACAAAATTTTCGGATCCAAGTGGTCTTTTCAGCAAATTTGCTTTCGAGCGCTTCATCATGGACGAGAGGAAAACGAAGGGGTAAATT
>JAODAL010082566.1:0-11529 GCA_025379985.1 Phyllomedusa bahiana
ACCGGCGGGGATTTTTTATTAAATCTAGTAATTACATCATTTTCCCGATTAGGGGGCCGAGGAAAAAAGAACCCGTAACACTTTCTATCATTTACCAATGGTGGGGCAGATAGTTTAAAAATGTTAGTTGCAGAATTTTTTGGATTCAGGGATGCCTAACCCGGAGGATGGAAAAAGACACAAAAACTTTTCCCAAACAATTAACAGAATAGCAGGCAATGTTCCCATTTAAAAAAAAGGCTAATTAATAAATATCTAAATTCGCGCACACCATTCTAAAATTTCATAATTAGAGCATTAATTTTCCCACATTAATCGCTTACACCAAGGGGGGTGTGAAGTTGTTTACAGCCGGGGTTTGTGCCCACGGGAGGTCATTGACAAGACCATAAACCCGCCCAAGGAGGGTGGTGCCCCTATGGGCCCAGTACAGCCCCAGTGCCCGGCCTTCCCCTAAAACCCCTTTCCCGCTACCCCATGGGCCCCCCTCGCCCTTAGTACTTGGCCTCTTCAGTTACCTCACTGGAGACTGGGCGACTTTTTTTTTCAACAGTTCCCCAAAATCATGTTGTCACTAGGGGGGACATTTCTGGGCACCCATCAAGGGGGCACTTTAAAAACCAACCCGTGGGGGAACAATAAAAAAACCCCTGAAGGTGAGGTTATACTGCAAAATTGGGGAGTCAAGGATTCATCCACAAAGTGAGGGTAACATTCAACCTAAGGGCAACAAGGATGCCAGCCATGAAGGGGCTAAATTTCCTCCCGAGGGCAACAATGCTGCTGCCTTTAAGGTGAAGCAAAACAGCCAACGGAGGAACACTGGATGGCAGCCCTGAGGAAGCATAGCATCCAACCTGAGGGCAAAAAAATTCCCCGCCCCAAGGTTGGTTCAATTAACCGAGGGCAAAAAATGGGTGCCCGCCATGAGGGTGAGGGCTAGACACCCAACATGAAGTCAACGGGGTGCTGGTTATGAGGGTGGGCTAGACAACCAAAACTGGGGCAACAATGGATGCCCCGGTCAGGGGTGAGGCTAAACACCCCAACATAAAACAAAACGGATGCCCGTTATGAGGGGGCTAGAATTCAACCCGAGGGCAAAAAAGCAAAAACAACCCTGAAAGTGGGCTGGTCATCCAACCTAGGGGAACCCGGATTTTAATCAGAAAGGGGAGGGGACACGAACCGTGGGGAACAAAGGGGCCAAACCTGGGGTAAGGTAGACATTCAACCCGGGACAACAATGCATAACAACCATAAAAATGAGGCGGAAATCTAACCGAGGGGGAACCTGGTTCTGTAAAAAGGGTGAAGTACAATCCCCCCTGAGGACACCCTGGTTCTTTCATGAAGGGGAGGTAGACTTTGAACCCGGGACAACAATGGATGCCAGTATAAAGATGAGGCTAAAAAATGGAACCTGGGGGCAACAAAGGATCCAGCCATGGTTTTTAGGTAGAATCCCAAAAAAGGCAAGGCAACAATGGTTGCCAGCCCGGAAGATAAAACCAAAAAACCCAAACCCAGATCAATAATGGGGTGGCAGCCCTGAAGTAAAGGGGACGATCTAACCTGAGGACAACAATAGATGCCAGCCATAAAGTGAGGCTAGAATCCAGCCTGGGGCAAAAAAGGTGCCAGCCCTAAAGACGAGGCTAAACATGCAACCTGAGGCCAACAATGGATGCCAGCCATGAAGCTGAGGATACATATCTAACCTGAGGGCAAACATGGATGCCAGCTATGAGGGTGAGGCTAGACACCCAACCTGAGGGCAACAATGGATGCCGGTCATGAGAGTTAGGCCAAACATTTAACCTGTGGACTACAATGGATAACAACCATAAAAGTGAGGCTAGACATCCAACCTGAGGACAACCATGGATTCTATTCATGAGGGTGAGGATAGACAATGGATGCCAGCCATGGTTGTGAGGTAGACATCCAACACGAGGGCAAGGCAACAATGGTTGCCAGCCAGGAAGATGAAGCCAAACAACAAACCTAAATGCAATAATGGATGGCAGTCATGAAGATAAGGCGACACATCTAACCTGAGGACAACAATGGATGGCAGTCATGAAGATAAGGCGACACATCTAACCTGAGGACAACAATGGATGGCAGTCATGAAGATAAGGCGACACATCTAACCTGAGGACAACAATGGATGCCAGCCATAAAGATGAGGCTAGACATCTAACCTGAGGACAACAATGGATGCCAGCCATAAAGATGAGGCTAGACATCCAGCCTGAGGACAACAATGGATGCCAGCCATATAGATGAGACTACACATCCAGCCTGAGGGCAATAATGGATGCCAGCTATAAAGATGAGGCTAAACATGGAACCTGAGGGCAACAATGGATGCCAGCCATGAAGGTGAGGATACACATCCAACCTGAGGGCAATAATGGATGCCAGCCATAAAGATGAGGCTAAACATCCAGTCCGATGGCAATAATTGATGCCAGTCATAAAGATGAGGCTACACATCCAGCCCAAGGGTAATAATGGATGCCAGCCATGAAGGTGAGGATACACATACAACATGAGGGCAACAATGGATGCTAGCTATAAAGATGAGGCTATACATCCAGCCTGAGGGAAACAATGGATGCCAGCCATAAAGGTGAGGCTAAACATGGAACCTGAGGGCAATAATTGATGCCAGTCAAGAGGGTGAGTGAGGCTACACATCCAACTTGAGGGCAACAATGGATGCCAGCCATAAAGATGAGGCTAGATATCCAGCCTGAGGGCAACAATAGATGCTAGCCATGAGGGTGAGGATGCACATCCAACATGAGGGCAACAATAGATGCCAGTCATGAAGGTGAGGCTAAACATCCAGCCCAAGGGCAACAATGGATGCCAGCCATGAAGGTAAGGATACACATCCAACATGAGGGCAACATTGGATGCCAGCCATGAACTGACACTGGGAATCCAACCTGAGAGGAAAAAATGATTGCGAGCAATGAGATTGAGGCTAAACATCCAACCTGAGGGCAACAATGGATGAAAGCTAAGCAGATAGGGCTACGCAACAATGGATGCCAGTCATGAGGGTGAGGCTAGATATCTATTCTGAGGATAACAATCGATGCTAGGCATAAAGATGAGGCTAGATATCCAATTGGAGGGTAAGAATGGATGCCAGCAATGAAGGTGAGGCTAGACATTCAACCTGAGGGCAACAATGGATAACAACCATGAAAGTGAGGCTGGACAACCAACCTGAGGACAACCATGGATTCTAGTCATGAGGGTGAGGATAGAAATTGAACCTGAGGGCAACAATGGATAACAACCATGAAAGAGATGCTTTACTTCCAACCTGAGGGCAAACATGGATTCTAGTCATGAAGGTGAAGCTACACATCCAACCTGAGACTAACAATGGATGACAGCTGTGGGTGTGAGGCGGTACATATGTGTCTGAGCACCAGTAGTTAGCATAATGATGAAACAGAAATAAAGGACTGGGCCTCCAATTCTGCACATTGGTGTAACAGATATCCACCTTGAGATTTATCATGGACACCAGCTATGAGCATTAACCTCTGGACATCTAATTTGAGGGTCATGCTGGAGACCAGTCATGAGTTAGGAGCAAAGGTTGGACACAAGTCTTCAGATTGCATTAGAGCAAGGCTGGACATCCACTCTTGAGGTTGATGGTAGTCATGGAGGTGGCACTAATATCTAACCTAAACATCCCTCTCGACACCAGTCATGTAAATCAGGCTGGACATTCATCTAGAAGATGGGACTGGACACAAGCCATGAGGAGGAGGGTAAACATTTCTTGAGACCATTGGTCTCCAACTTTTGGCTCTCCAGTTGCTGCAACACTACAACTCCTACTGTTGTCTTAGACTGTGGTTGTCATGACATGTTGGAAGTTGTAGTTTGGCAAAAGAAGAAGTGTAGTGAGTTACAGGTCAACACTGGACAACTCTTTATAGGATGAAATGACCCCACGGATAGGTCAAATGGTCTATTGAAGTAGGTGGGTCATTGTATCGTGGTCAGGGAGCTCCTATGTGGTGCTATCTATAGTCTCTACAGTATCTTTCTGTTGAAGCTTCCACCCTTGAGCACTGGCGTAGAGGCTCAGCTGACAAGTGGCACCCGTAAAGCTTGTGCCAACCTCAACTATTGTGCTATACAGACCTATATGGCCATTGGCACGCTCCATTGCCTGGCATGACCTAGAGAGAAGATGAGGCTACGGCTCATTATATAAGGGGTCTTGGCTCGCTGCCGCCGCGCGCTGTAAGTACTCACAATCAGACGACTCTGTTTGTGTGTGCACACGTGCTGATTGGTTGCTTGATGTCTGTATGTGTTGAGTGGATATGGCTGGGCACCGCAACAGAACAGCTACAAAGTTCTGGCAGGGCTGGCCCGGCTTGGCGCTGCCTTCCCTCGGCTGAGTAATCTCATTCTCCACAGACGCCTTCTGGTTTTCAGCTGTCCTGCGTTTCTTCCTGTGAAGAGACAAAGGACCCTTTGAGGGGAACGGACTTGATGTTTGGGAAAAGGAATTTTTAGAATATGTTACAGATAACCTCGGCTTCTTCTGCCATTAGACAGAGAATTATCTATTGTGCACCGGGAGCAGACAAAGGTCTCACCGAGGCTGAATTTTACACCCCGAAAATCCTGAGTGTGGCTGACGCTCAGCCTCCGCCGGTCCAGGATCGTACTATAAAAAGCACTGCCCATTGTTCTAATAATTAGTCTTATGATAAGGTGTGCAATTATTCATCGACGGGGTGGAAGAGTGACACACAATGCTGTTAATTAGCTAATTGACATGAGACAGGAGCAGTGCAGTCTGCTCATGGGGAGAGCTCTGAGATGTATAGGTAATTATGGGATATGTTCCCGCAAAATTATTCCTGTGTTTCTATTTACTGTGCAACATTTACACGGTTCCATCGTGCTCCGCACTGCAGAGCTTGCACTCTGATTTCCCTAATCCAGCACATACACACTGGTAACCAATTAACCAAAATGCTATGTGGGTGCAAGATAAACTGGCGGGAAGTGATCATGAAAGTGTACAAGCTCCATGCCAAAGCTGTCCTGGTTCTATTTGTACCCAGGACCCCTAAGAGAAACAGCAAAGGTCGTATGGATGGTTACCCCAACTCTGTAGGAGCTCCGCCACCACAAAGAGGAATGACAGCACAAGCCACAAAAAACAGCACTGTTCCCATCATTGTCGGATTGGGGTCTTTGGGGCTCAACAATGGAAGTGATTTTTGGGGCCAACCAGTGAAGTTGATTCTTGGCGCCCACCAGTGAAAATTATTCTTGGACCTACCAGTGGAGTTGATTCTTGGGGCCCACCAGTGGAGTTGATTCTTGCGGCCCCACCAGTGGAGGTGATTCTTGTGGCCACCAGTGGAGATGATTCTTGGGGCCACCAGTGGAGTTGATTCTTGCGGCCCACAAGTGGAGTTGATTCTTGTGGCCACCAGTGGAGATGATTCTTAGGGCCCACCAGTGGAGTTGATTCTTGGAGCCCAGCTGAGGGATTGATTCTTGGAGCCCTCCAGTGGAGTTGATTCTTGGGGCCAATCAGTGGAGTTGATTCTTGGGGCCTACCAGTGGAGTTGATTCTTGGGGCCCAGCAGTGGAGTTGCTTTTTGGAGCCCACCAGTAGAGTTGATTTTGTGGAGCGCACCAGTAGAATTGATTCTTGGGGCCAACCAGTGGAGTTGATTCTTGGGGCCCACCAGTGGATTTTGATTTTTTGGGTGCATCAGTGGAGTTGATTCTTGGGGCCCACCAGTAGAGTTGATTCTTGGGGCCCATCAGTGGAGTTCTTTGACCCACCAGTGGAGTTGATTCTTGGGGCCCACCAGTGGAGTTGATTCTTTGGCCCCACCAGTGGAGTTGATTCTTTGACCCAAAAGTCAGGTTGATTCTTGGGGTCCACCAGTGGAGTTGAATCTGGGGACGCACCAGTGGAGTTGATTCTTGGGCCATCAGTGAAGTTGATTCTTGGGCTCCCCCAGTGGAGCTGATTCTTGGGGCCCACCAATGGAGCTGATTCTTGGGGCCCACCAGTGGAGCTGATTCTTGGCGCCCACCAGTAGAGTTGTTTCTTGAGGCGCACCAGTAGAGTTGATTCTTGGGGCCACCAGTGGAGTTGACTCTTGAAGCTCACCAGTGGAGTTGATTCCTGTGGCCGACCAGTGGAGCTTGTTCTTAGGGACCATCCTACAACCACTGTACATGACTGCACATGACTCTTGCCCTCTGCTTCTCTTTTTTTTCTCCCTGAAACGTAGCCCCAGGCCTGCCATGCCTGCAGGCCTACCTTGCCCAGAGGCCCACTAAGGGTTTCCCTTGCTCCCCTGTGGGCTAGTCCAAGCCTAGTACCCTTCGATTAACTCTATCTTCCTCACTATCCCTTCCTGTGGGAAAAATAAACTGAATGGTGAGGAGAGTAGGGGGATACGGCTGCAGAAGTAGAAGTCCACAGTGATGTGTACATGGGATGTGAGCAGCCTGGAAAGAACATCAAAGTGAGGGTCTTTCTCCATTATCGCTATTTTTAGACATTACCTTTCATATTTTTAGCCCATACCACCATATAATGACAAAATAGCATGCAGTGGTCAGATAACACTCCCTTAAGCAGTCAATAACACAGCAGCTCACTCAGTGAAACCATCATCTGTACCTGGGTAGTGTTGCTCGAATTTGTACCTGTTCGAGCAAACTTGTGGAAAAATGTTGTCTTAATTCAAAATTTTTCCACCCTAAACCTAGCTCTAATCCTCAGTGGAACTCGAATCTGTCCTTGTTCGTTTCGACACCTGTTTGACCAAACTTGCAAAAAAAACTTGCAAAAAGGTTCATCCTGAATCTGAACTTTTTCACTCTGACCCTAAATCTAGCCCTAATCCTCAATGTCACTCGAGTCCTTCAATCTGTCCCTGTTTGTCCATATACTATCATTATATAGCGACAACACAGCACGCAGTAGTCAGATAATACTACCTAAGCAGTTAATATAATACCGCAGCTCATTCAATCTGTACCTGAGTGGTGTTGTTTGTATCTGACCCTGTTCGACCGAACTTAAAGAAAAATTGTCCCAAATTTTTTCACTCTGATCCTAAACCAAGCCCTAGTGCTGACTGTAACCATATATTGGGGTTAGGTTTTTTTTTTTAACTGTTCTGTAAGCATTAATTCACTGGTCCCCATTGCCTGGAGCCCAAGTCAACTTCGTCATGTGGCGCTCATGCTTTGACATCATTCCCAATATCACTACCAGTCCAATGGCCCATTAGAGTACCCCAATGTGAGGCTGGAAAAGTAGTCAGGTGGACATCATGTAGGATGGGAAGTAACAATAGAGCGTAAAGCCTGGAGATGATTGATACTAGGAAGTTAAACTTTTAAGAAAAAAACTAACCTTAAAGGGTATTCCCAGCATAGACATTGAGGGCGTATCTATAGAAGTGTGCCATTTTCAACGGGAGAGTTCCCACCACTTCTCTGTGCAATACGAAGAGGTTTTGGGGCTCCTCTGGAAGGCTCACTGTAGGCTTTGATGACATATCAATAGGATATCCTTTCACTAATGATAAATGCAGGTTCTAGAGATGGGACTTACACCTTCCTTGAGAACGAGCCCCGAAACCTCTCAGGTTTGAATGGAGAGGTGATGGGGACCCTCCCATCAAAATCAATGGGAATTCCGAGAAGATATAACTCTAAGTTGTAGTTAAAAGGGTTGTATAACTATAGACATTGATGATTTATAGATAGGATAGGCCATGTCTGGGACTCACACCTATCTCGAAAACGAACCCCTAAACCTCTTTGTTTTGTGCGGAAAGGTGGTGGGGACGCTCTTATTACAATTAATGGGAATTCCAAGTAGATATAACCCTAAGTTGGAGTTAAAGGGGTTGCATCACTATAGACATTGATGACGTATAGATATGATAGGCCATGTCTGGGACTCGCACCTATATCGGAAAAAAACCCTAAACCTCTCTGTGTTTGTACGGAAAGGTGGTGGGGACACTTTCATTAAAATCAATGGGAATTCCAAGTAGACATAACCCTAAGTTGGAGTTAAAGGGGTTGTATCACTATAAACATTGATGACGTATATATAGGATAAGCCATCAATGACTGATAGGTATGGTTCCCACCTCTGGGACTTCCACCTATCTAGAAAAAGAACTCTGAAACCTCTCCATTTTGAACAGATTGGTGGTCAGGACTCTCCCATTGAAATCAGTGAGAGTTCCAAGTACAGCCAAGCATGCCAATTTCAATGGGAGAGTCCCGACCACCTTTCTGTTCAAAACGGAGAGGTTCTGGGGCTTCCACCTCTCCATTTCTTCATTTCATATGAAAAAATAAAAGCTGAGCTCTGATTGGTTGCTATGGGCATAAAAGACAGTCTTCTTACTACTAGACAGTTTTCACACATAAGGCCCAATGTCTTAGAGGTTTTGGGGCCTGTTCTCGAGATACATGTCAGTCCTAGAGGTGGGAGCCCCAAAACCTCTCCGTTTTGAATAGAAAGGTGGTCGGGACTCTCCCATTGAAATTGGCCCGCTTGGCTGTACTTGGAACCCCCACTGATTTCAATGGAAGAGTCCTGACCATCAATCTGTTCCAAATGGAGAGCTTTCAGAGTTCTTTTTCTAGATAGGTGCGAGTCCCAGAGGTGGGACCCATACCTATCAGTCATTGACAGCCTATCCTATCTATACGTCATTAATGTCTATAGTGATACAATCCCTTTAACTCCAACTTAGGGCTATGTGTACTCGGAATTCCCATTGATTTTAATAAGAGTGTCCCTACCACCACTCTGTACACAGCAGTGAGGTTTAGGGGGGTTCGTTTTCGAGAAAGGAGCGAGTCCCAGTGGTGGGACCCAGACCTATCAGTCATTTACAGTCTATCCTAGCTATATGTCATCAATGTCTATAGTGATAGAACTCCTTTAACTTCAACTTTGGATCATATCTACTCAGAATTCCCATTGATTTTAATGGAAGGGTCCTCATTAACTCTCCGTTCAAAACTGAGAGGTTTCTGGGCTCGTTCTCGAGATAGATACAAGTCCCATCTGAAAAATCATTTACATCAGTGATAGTGTATCCTATCGATATGTCATCAAAAGCCTACAATGAGACCCTGGGTTATGGTTACATTTGATTTTTTGGGCAATTTTTGGAAAAAAAATCAATTCAGGCTGACCCGAACCAAACTGCGCTGATTAAAGTTGAATATGACTTTGACCCAAATCTGCTGGATGGTCTTCAAGGAGTCCTTGTTCTTAGAGAGTTTCTTAGAAACCATCTTCTATCCAAAGACAGGAAAAATGTGTCTTCATGATGATGAATAAGGCTTAAAATCTGTAGGATTGTGAAATAGATCTCTTTCTTATGGATATTTGGAGTAAAAATTGAGAAGGGAGCGCTAAGAAATTGCGGAAGTCTCATGTTTGAACCTTGTTTCGAGAGACCTTGAAGACCCAGTCCATAGCCTCTCACCATGTATGTAACATAGAAATCGGATTACAATGACCTCATCTATATGTATGTAAAACGAGACGGCAGCAGATGAGTCCGTTAGAAAACTCCACCCCGGACGGACGACGGTCCCAGAGGGGGCCCAAGCCCTTCCCGTGACCACCTCCTTGAGGATTCGACTCTTGGCAGCCGAGCTTAGTCAATCTTCTTCAATCAATGAGACCGCACAGCTGATAAGTCCCTTTACACTCGGAGGAGCTGACAATCTTAACTGACCTTTTCGGTAAAAAGAATTCATTACCTTAATACTGTGCCGAATATTTGGTGCCGAGCACGGTCTATTCCAACTCACTGTAAAATGGATATCCTACAAGATGCCTTCTTTGTTCTGCAAGAGTCTTAAAGGCATGTTCTCACCATAGACTTTGAGGGCCTATCAATAGCAAAAGCCTGGAGGGACGGTCAAAAACGGGGCACACGGACCCCTAAAAGTGTCGGCTCAAATCGGAGAACTGGGTTTGGCATTGCATAACTCTTTTTTTCGTTCTATGGAGTTCTCAAACAGCAAATCTTTTTCTCACCTTACAGGAAACCCCAAAATCAAATGAAAGCCGGGTTTCCATGCCAAACTTCCTTTTTTTATGGAGTTTGAGTACAGCCGACCCCACTGTCACCCTTTCTGGAAACTCCAATGGTTAGAATGTGAGCCGGGTTGGCATGCGCAGAACTCTCCCTTCTTTCTTATTTGGGCCCCCCCCGGTGGGTCCCTTTGGAGTACCCCCGAAATTTTCCCAAAATTTTTCCCTCCCCACCTGTACTGGAAAACTCCCAAAGGTTAGAATTGAGCTGGTTGGCATGCCAGAAAACCCCCATTCTGTTCTATGGAGTGTGAGTACGCCAACCCCCCTGTCACCTTACTGGAAACTCCCTTTTAGAATGGGACTTTTGGGATGCGCAAAACCTCCTTCTGTTCATGGGAGTTTGAGTACAGCCAACACCTGTCACTTACTGGAAACTCAATGATCAGAATAAGACCGGTTGCGCATGCGCAGAACTTCCTTTTTTCAAAAGGGGATTGTATACCCAAAAAAACCCGCCCCCTGTACTGGAAAATCCCATAGTCGGAAAAGAAAATCGGTTTCGCTGTCGAACCTCCCTTCTGTTCTTGGGGTTGTGAGTTCAGCCCAAACACACGCCCCATCTTTACTGAAATCCCTGATCAGAATGAAAACGTTTGCGCATCGCAGAACTCTCTATTTTTGTTCTAAGGGGGGTTTGAGCACACCGAACACACCACCTGTATGAAACGCCAAGGCTTGAATGTAGAGCCCCCCGGTTCGCTGCGCAGAACTCTCCCTTCTGCTCTATGGAGTTGGAGTAAAAGCCCATCACACTCTATCTGTTCGGGAAAATCCAAAGGATTAAAAGGGAAGCCGGTTGCGCATGCGCAGAAAAATCTCCATTTCCCCCTAGGGGGTTTTGAGCAGGCCGAACCACTGCCCCCCTGTTTGGAAACTCCCCTAATCAAATAAAGACCGGTTTTGCTGGCAGAATTCCTTCTGTTCTATGGGGTTGTGAGTACAGCCCAAACACACTGCTCCCTTACGAAACCCAATGGATTAGAAGTAACTGGTTGTGCATGCCAGAACTCTCCCTTTTTGTTCTATGGGGGGAGATGGCCGATCACACTGCTACGTACTGGAAACTCCCTAATCAAAAGAAAGCCGGTTTTCCATGCCAGACTCTCCCTTTTGTTCTATGGGGGTTTGGGTACAGCCCAAACAAATGCCACCTGTACTGGAAACTCCAATGGATTAGAATGTAGAGCTGGTTGTGCATGCGCAGAACTCTCCATTCTGTTCTATGGGAGTGTGAGTACAGCCGACCACACTGCTCACCTGTACTGGAAACTCCAAAGGGGTTAAATTAGAGCTTGCGCATGGCAAAAATCTCCCTTCTCTTATGGGGGAGGTTTTTTGACAGGCCAAAC
>JAODAL010082567.1:0-11529 GCA_025379985.1 Phyllomedusa bahiana
ACAGTCCCCCAAAGTTGTTGCCCCCAAAAAGGGGAAAATTCCTTTTTGGGTGGGGAGGTTTTGAATGGGGTTGAAGTCCCCAAGTGAAGGGGCATATTAAACGGCGGGGGTGTGCAGTTGTTGCTTGCGGTGTCTAAAGGGCAACCGCACCCCCAAGAGGCGAATGGGGCGGGCCCTGCAAGATTGGTGGGGATCATCTATACTGTATGGGGCTACCCCCGGGTTTAGGAGGGCGCCAGGCATATATAAGCTCCAACTGGAGGCAGGGGGGGCAGGGGTTTACACTCCCTGGAAGGCACTGGAGGTTTGTAGCACCGGGGGGCCCGGGGTGCAAAAAGGTCACCCCAAGGGGCCCATGGACCAGGGCGGTTGGGGGTCCCGAAAGCCCCGGGCATGAGGAGGCTGGGGGCCTTGTGGGGGGGAAAGGGCGGGCAGACCAGCCAGTGCGAGTGTAGACCAGACACCGAGTCTCTTTTTTACCCCACATCCTGCACCCCATTTCCCCCCCGGGGGCAGCCCTGTAGGTGAGGCCGGGGGTGGGCCTGCAGCTGGGGGGCCCCGTGGGCCCCTGTAGCCCCCAAGCCCATCATAGCTGAGGGAGGTAAGGGGACCCTGAACAACATTTCCGGGGGAAAGGGGCCGTGCCCTGGGAGCCACTGGGCTATTACGGGGGGGCCCCGGCAGGGGGCCAATGGAGAGGGTGCTTCGGGGGGGGTAGGTACCTCAGTCCTGCCCCAAAAAGGGGGCTCACCTCCCTTGCGGCTTCAGATCAGCAAAGGAGGATGTCGGTCGCAGGAGATGAAGCCGCACCCCCCCACACACCCCCGGGGGTTCCGTCCGGTATCTGCGGAAGGGTGTCGCCGCGGCTCCCAACGCAGGGAGAGGCCGCAGTGAGGTCCCGGGAACGGGGACGGCCGCAGCGGTGCCAGACGGGACCTATCCGTGCCACTCCACAGCGGGGGAGTGCACGCGCTGTCTCCCCCCCTACCCGCATCGGCGGCGGGGGGGCCGGGTTTTCCGTCTGTCCACGACGTCAGCGGCAGCTGCCGGGGTTTGTCCCTTTTCCCGCAGCACGGGGGGGGTGTTCGGGGGCCCGGCTCGGCCCCACACGGCGGGCATCCGACCCCCCTCCCGTTTGCAGCAACGCACTGGGCCGGGCCTTTTCCCGTCCCACGGGAGCAGCGGAGGCACACACCCCACGGTCCCACGACCCCCGCAGTGATGACGGGTCATGCCTCGGGCAGCGGCGGGGACTTGGGCCCACGGCTGGGGGAATGGGGATTTGGGCCCAGGGGGGGTTTTGCGCCCCTCCCCCTCCGGGGGGGCCTATCGCGTGGACCCCATGCAAGGTGAGCCCCCACCGTGTTTTCTGCTCTTGCCAGCGATAGGGGGCCCGCGGCCTTTGAGAGGCCTTGTCAGCCATGCCCCTCCTTCCACAAGGCCGAGAAACGGCCGAAGTAAGCTCAATGTGCCCGGAGGTGTCCAGGGGGGTTAATGGAGCCTGCTTGTTCTTCTTGAGGTCTTCCCATATAAGAGCCGAGGAAGAGGATGCCGATTTCGGCCCGGGAGCTCAAAAACCAGCTTCCTCCCGGGCCCTTGTAAGCCACGCCCCATAATTTTATTTTTTACTTAAAAGAGTAATGAGGGTTTTGTGACCAAAATTTTAAATTTTTCCAGATATTTACCTTTGTGTGATATGCAAGCATTAGTGGACTGAATTATAATGTTATTTTTTGTACTTATTTTAATCTATATTTTGGTAACTAGAGTTCATATGTCTACAATACATAACTATTCCCCACAAGGATGGAGTTGCAGCATGTCAGGTGCACCTGGAGAAACAAAACCTCCCAACAAAACCAGCTCATACAGTTCATATTTAGCATTTTCATGTAACATTTTCCACTAATTATTTAAATCCTTGACCAGAAAAGTAGAACTATCACTGAAAACAATAATTTCTAGTCTAAAACATAACTTTTATTTTAATTATGTATAAAAAAAAGTCCTAAAACAATATAAAATTAAAAAATAATCATCAACCCGGCTAAGTTTTTAAAAAAAACTCCATTTAAAATCCATTAATCAATTTTTCATTCAATTCCAAATGATCAAGTATTGCGTGTACCAATTTTACAAAAAAATAAAATCAATGGAGATAAAAGGGTGGGAAAATGTGATATTATTTTCCCCAATATTTCCCCTTTCCCAACCCCTGGGAATTAAAATAAAAAAAAAATACAACATCAGCACAAAGGCCACTGCTTATAGGTAATACTATTGCCACAAAGAAGTGTACTTGATTTACATAAATGTTTAGGTAGTTAGTGCATATTTGGGGGTTTCGACCATAATAAACCCAAAGTTTGCCCCAAAAAATTTCCAGGGCATTGCACTGCATCAGATGTCTTGCCTTCTTCTCATAGTGCCTCCTGTTACCATTACTTT
Source organism: Phyllomedusa bahiana (assembly GCA_025379985.1). Taxonomy (NCBI): domain Eukaryota; kingdom Metazoa; phylum Chordata; class Amphibia; order Anura; family Hylidae; genus Phyllomedusa; species Phyllomedusa bahiana. The sequence goes on from JAODAL010082567.1 coordinate 2,449, forward strand.
CCCACCTAAGCAATACACAAATACACACACATGGCCATCCACATCGTGTCATCAAAGCAAAGACCATAGTATTGTTGCTCCATGTTCCATTTCTAATTCTTATGTTTCCATGCTTATGTTTCCACAGTCTCCTAACAACAACCAGCTATAACAATATAATGCACATTAAGTGAATAACGTGGATCATCTTGGGCAGTGAGGGAACATTCAATTCTTAAAATGTATGTGTTGGAAAAATAATAATGATAATAATAATAATAAGCATTAGAGCAACCTTGAGAGTAACCAAATTATGATGGCAACTTGAAGTTAAAGCATGTCCAACATGACAAATCTTGTGGGATGTTCCCAGTAAACATTGGTTAATGCTTACCTAAATGGCTCAAGTAATGGCAAGCAGTGACCCAGTGACAGGTTTATAGGCTCATTGATGCATGTAGGAAATAAATGATAGCCAGACTGGGACGATCCTACAGAGGTACTATTGTAGGACAAATTGCTAGTTATGATAGCAAGGTGTCAGTATACAAAGTGCAACACATGTTGCTGCATGTATATCTGATAGCTGCTCTCCATCTGTGCACCACCAAAAGCACCTACAATGGTCATTATCAGAATTAGTGGATGCAGGTGGCATTTTCTGATGAGTTACAATTCCTTGTACTGTTGGGCTGTAACTATAGCAGTAGCATCCATAGAAATGCTGACCATTGGGGCCCAGAGCAAGATAATGGAGGTTTACTCCTTCCTACCATTACTATGTGAACTCTGATACATAAAACTATATTTATAGCTTAACTTATTGCTACCTATATTGCGGCTTGAATTTTCTATCATTAGTTGTTTGGACCCTTTCTCATTTTGCTGTGGGGCCCTATGAATGCTATTTACGCTCCTGCCTGTAGTGTATATCATATGAATGGTTGGTTCCACGTACTGTACATTGCTTACCAGAGAAAGATCTGCTATTAGGATGCTCTCTGGGAAGAAAGCTGGCAGAGAGATTGTGATACTTTTGGCAATGTTTTCCTGGGAAGCCATTTTTCCTGGCATTCATTTGCCTATTTCTTTGACATATTTCACTTACCTTTATATTATTGCAGACCATGTCAGTGGTAAGTCCATTCAGTAGTATGATATGCCCTATTATACAATAAAAATGTCCAAGAATAGTTTGATAAAGTCTTGTTCACTTTGCCTCCAGATCTCAAAGTAATCTGTACAATGTGCTGGAAAAACAAGATCCATGGAGGTCACATCTCTCAACTAAATGGACTTAAATGCCTCGGTGCCAACTACTGCAAAAAACCCTCCAAGATATTGTAAAATCTATGCATTCATGGGTTTGAGATGATTTGGAAGCACTAGAAGGACCTATAGAGTATTAGACGGGTGGTTTCAATTTTATAGCTGATTATTCCACAGAAAATATTTTGTTCAACAAAGAATTTAAAAACTTTTAGTATTTCAAAATGTATTTAACAATTTTTCATTTCAACACAATTTACTTAATTCAGATCTAAATGTGTGACATATTAGAAGGAAGAGTCCTTTATATTTCAATATTCAGCATGTCTTCTCCTTCTGCTCCCTTCAGTCTGTATCATTTGGCACTCTCCTTTGAAGATAGAATGCACAGTAACTGTTTAACAAATATCTTGAACTAAATAAATAAAGCGAGCAGATTTTTGGATGGCTCAGTAAGATCAGAATGAAGCAATGTTTTGTTAATATGATCTGATCTAAAACTATGGGCGACATGTATGATCGGGCTTTTCGCCCGTTTTTTGGCGTATACTGCGCCTCCCAGCCCGAATCCCGCTGTCGGATGCGGGGATTCAGTGTTAGGCGCAGTGTTCGCCACTTTCAGCTGCGCCCGCATGAAGGGGCGGGCAGTGGGCACGGTGTGAGCGGGCTGAAGGCGTTCCGGGGCGGGACGAGATGCGCTCGAAAACTCCGAGGCATGTACGATGGCGAGTCGGCAAAGCGAGGCGCAGTGCAGCGCTCGGCAGCTCCGACAAGCAGACCTGGTTTATTTTGGTCTAAATGCTCGGCGGCGGCGAAGTAAAGCAGGATGGAATATGCGAGGAAGCGATGAATGTGACGAAATCTCGGCGCCACTCTGCAGCAGGAGTATGATTCCGAAAAAATCGCTTTTTTTAAGGCGGAAAACTTCCAGAAAAAAGGCTGAACGTAAAAAAATAAACTAATTAAAAAAAAAAATCAGAACTGCACAATATCAGATTATATATTGTAAATTCGGGAAATACAGAAATTTCCCAATTCGAAAACCTGATTTTTTCAGGGTCGGCATGTAACCGACCAATCAGAATAGGAGCGACAAGTGAACCGTTTAAAACCTATGGGGAAGGATTGACCAATCAGAACCACTGCGGGATAATTCAAATTACAGTAAAAAGACAGAAAAGACTGATTGGCTGAGCTAGCGGGTGCTTGGCTATCCAGCCAATCAGAGCGCGAGCTACTTCTCCCATTATAGTCTATGGAGAGATCGGCACAATGCAATCTCGGCTCTCAGCGCCATGCGGCATGAAGTATTAATCCAAAAATTATTTTTATTAAATGTAAAACATTATCAGATAAAGAGCCGAACCCTTCTTTACAAATAAAACAGTTAAAAACCCGAACAACGCGTTTGTTGCCGAGACCGGCGTTCCATAGGGAAATTTTGCAAGAGAGAATTGCCAGGAAATACAGTAATTCAAATTGTTTAAGCTATTCTCATTGGTCGGCAGAAGACAGCCAATCAGAATAGGAGTGACAAAGACCCATTATATCCTATGGAGAAGTTTGGACCAATCAGAATAGGAGCGACAGTGGCCCATTCTAACCTATGAAGGAGTATTAACCAATCAGAATAGGAGCGACAAAGTCCCATTATATCCTGTGGAGAAGTTGGGACCAATCAAAATCAAGGCGGGACGTTCAAAAACAGTAAAAAGACAAAAAAGAGCTGATTGGCTGGCTAGCGGTGGCTTGGATTCCCAGCCAATCAGAGCGCGAGCTACTTCTCCCATTATAGTCAAAGGAGAGATGGGCGCTTGAAAATCTCGGCGCTGAGCGCTGTGCGGCATGAAGTATGAAAAAAAAAATCATTTTTATTAAGTGTAAAACATTATCAGATAAAGAGCAGACCCTTCTTTACAAATAAAGCAGTTAAAAACCCGAACAACGGTTTGTCGCCGAGACCGGCGCTACATAGGGAATTGAAAATAGAGAGAATCCCCGGGAAATACAGAAATTCAAATTGTATAAGCTATTCTCATTGGTCGGCATAAACCAGCCAATCAGAATAGGAGCGACAATGTCCCATTTTTACCTATGGAGGAGAATTGACCATTCAGAATAGGAGAGACAATGGTCCCATTTTTAATTATGGGGGTAACGAAAAAAAATATTAAATCAATAAAATCTGTTTATTTCTTTTATTTTCTTTGGGCACCCATAAATTGATCCTTGGCTAACGAAAATAAAGAAATAAACATGATTTTATTGTTTTTAATTTTTTTTTTTTCGTTACTCCCAATTTTATTATTCATTTTATATACACATCAGGACCACTTCTGTAGTCTTATCATTTGTTTCGGCCGTTGTACAGTTTGATTTCAGATTGCATTAGAAACCCATAGGAGCGTCGCTCGCTCTCCAATTGGTCCAAATAACGGCGCCTCGTGTAACTTAGCCAATCACAGAGCGCGCTCAGAAATACTTTTCCCCCATAGAACTCTATGAGAAAGTAACTCGCGCTCGGGATTGTAAGTTGGACGAGCCCCCGCCGCTTCAAACAATCAGCTCGTTTCTGCATTTTTACTGTATTTTGAACTGTCCCGCCTTGGAAATGATTGGTCAATTTTCTCCATAGGTTATAATGGGACATTGTCGCTCCTATTCTGATTGGTCAATTTTTCTCCATAGGATATAATGGGACATTGTCGCTCCTATTCTGATTGGTCAATTCTCCTCCATAGGTTATAATGGGACATTGTCGCCCCTATTCTGATTGGCTGGTTTATGCCGACCAATGAGAATAGCTTAAACAATTTGAATTACTGTATTTCCCGGCAATTCTCTCTATTGCAATTCCCTATGTAGCGCCGGATCTCGGCGACAAAACGCGTTGTTCGGGGGTTTTTTAAATGCTTTTTGTAAAGAAGGGTTCTGCTCTTTATCTGATAATGTTTTTTCACTTAATTTAAAAAAGATTTTTTTTATTAATACTTCATGCCGCACAGCGCGAGAGCCCAGATTTTCATTGCGCCCCTCTCCCCCATAGACTATAATGGGGGAAGAGTAGCCTCGCGCTCTGATTGGCTGAGCTAGCCGAGCCCCGTTAGCTCTGCCGTTACCTCTTTTCAGCATTTTTACAGTATTTTGAACTGTTCCCGCCGTGGATTCTGATTGATCTAAACTTCTCCATAGCTAGAATGGGTTCTGTCGCTCCTATTCTGATTGGGTGAGCTAGCCAAGTCCCGGTTTGCTTAACCAATCAGCTCTTTTTAGCATTTTACTGTATTTTGAACTATCCCGCCGTGGATTCTGATTGGTCTAAACTTCCCCATAGGTTTTTAATGGTTCACTGGGCGCTCCTATTCTGATTGGCCGGTTTATGCCGACCCAATGAGAATAGCTTTCGAATTTGAATTACTGTATTTCCGGCAATTTCCAATATCCTAATTCTTGAATTAGGTATTGGAAAGTGATTTTGTTTTATGTATTTTTATTTTTTAGGTTTCAGCTCTTTTCCCGAGAATGTTGAACGCCTTTATAGAGGCTTATTTTTGATTCATACTCCGCACCGACCATCTGGAATGATTTCTCGCTGTTCCAGCCTGTCTCGCAAACAGAACTGTTTTTTCGGCGCAGTCCCGCATGGGCCTTAGTCCCGCACTGCGCCCATGTCCCCACACTGTGCCCCACACACACTGGCGAGGCGCAGGGAACTTTTCCCCGCATGTATGAGTGCGCTACCTCCGGCGGCGAATCATAGGCGCAGCCCCGCTCTGCGCCTCGGTCCCCGCACTGCGCCCCACACACTGGCCAGGCACGGCGGACTTTTCCCCGCATGTATGACCATACTACCTCCGGCGCCGAATCCTAGGCGCAGCGCCGCACTGTGCCTCGGACCCGCACTGCGCCTAAAACACTGGCGAGGCGCGGCGGACTTTACATGCTATGTATGAGCGTGCCCCGGCCCCGACATAAATCAGGCGCAGATTCCGCTGGAAAACTGGCGGAAAGGTGCGCCCCGACCCAGCGGGATTCATACATGTGGCCCTATAATTTTTTACTTTTCTGACTTACATTCAATGATATTCTGCACAGCTTAGTATATTTACTATTTTGCCATAGGCAAACAAACTGTATCAGTTCTCTATCTGTAAAACACTAAAACGTAACTTTTATTATGTATAACTCTTAACCTCTATACACACTATTTAAAAAACCTGATTTCTAACTTCATCATTTAACCCTTTTTGCTTCTGAAAGTAAGGAATAGCTCCTTTTCTATTATCAAGTCGGTGGAGCACCAGCTATTAACAGGAAGCTTTATATACAGCAATTTTATTAGCTCCAGTAAGGGATCCCAAGCCTACAACTTGGGCAGTGTCCCTAATCTCATGGACACAAAACAAATATGGCCCCCCTTTTGACACCCCTGAGCAGGTGACACTTGTAGACAGAGGGTGGAAATACAATTTAAAACGTTTATATCTGACCTCCCCGACATGTTTCGCAGCTAACCTGGCTTCATCAGGGGGGTTTGAGGTCCAAATCACATGTAGTCTAAAACTCACTTCATTTTATATCATGTTAGGTACACACCCTATTCAAGTGCTCACCAATTAAGCCATCAGAATCCACATAAAACCCCCTCCCTTCCGCTCTCCTGCACGCACACTCATAATATGTGCTGCTTAAGCTGCCACCATGCTCCCATAAACCAACAATCCTCGACAAATTTGCCATCTCCATAAGGGCCTTGGCCCCATCTTACTGTACTCTCCGCGCCAACGCACTGCACCAAAAGACACCTAGCCCTAACTGTGGGGGGCCCCATTCTTTTCTTCATATTATTGAACTGCGGGGCTCAAAAGAAGGATAAGCAGAATAGGTGTTCATTCCCCAAGCACATCCCAGCTTTACCCAACCCCCTAAGCCCCTTCTCGCCCATTTTAATATGCATATTATTGGGAATAAAATTCCATTGTACTGTACACATTTTTCATATTATTTCCCCAAAAAGCACTTTCCTCTATATCTAAAAAACATATTCATTTTAATAAGCTGCAAGCCTTTTAAATAATGTTCCATTTTAATGTACACTATTGTTAGACAATTTCCATACACCACTTCTCTTTTACATGTAATTTTTATCATTTTATAAAAACTGGGCTCTATGGTTTGCCCACACCCCCCCTGCTTTCGCCTCAACCCTTCCCATTGAAGATTACTTTTACAGGTCACGGCTTGTCCCTAATTCATTACGCCCACAAGGGAGCATGAAAAAAATTATTAGAAATTTTCAAACGTTTATTGCATCTCCCAATCCCCACTAAACCCTTTAATGTTTTTAAAAGTTAGAACAAATCAACACAAGCGAGCAAAACCCAAATAAATCTATACATAGATGAATACTTTACAGGGAATAGGTAGTAATTTCCCCCCGGGCTATCTGGCCAAAAAGGGCGAGGGGCACATACCACACATTAAATCCCAAACCCCCTAATGCACAAAAGGGAATAACATAAAACCCCCAATTTGTTAATAGAACCGGGGGCCTCACCAACCTATCATCTTTAAACAAAACAGGGAAAATGAGGGAAAACGTAAGGCAGAGGGGAGGGGAGGGGGGGGGGGAGATGGGAGGGGGGAAAAAAAACATATTAACCCCGTTTCTTCTAAAAGTCTTAATTTCAACTTTTTGTTTATTTTCCACTGACCGAACTTATCACATATATAATGTTTCTTCAAAAATTATTTTTGGGGAATCAGAAGGTTTTAAAAAAAATGCTAAAAATTTGGAAAACCCCCTTCATTTGGGCCCTTTAAAAGGGTTAAATTTAGAGATGGGCGAATTAAATTCAAAACAAGGGGGAATTCTTTAAAAATTTCCCGGAAAATTGGGTTTTCGGGAACGAACCCAAATTTTTTGGGGGGGTTACTTCGGGTGAACGAAGTGGGTTTTTGATTGATAAAATTTGGCTGCGGAAACTGGGGGTTACATGGGGCAAAGCACTCTGGGAGGAAGAAGGGCATAGCCTGCATGACATGTGCAGAGATGAAGCCAATCAGAGACCGGCGGGATTCTGTGTCGTCAACGCACTATATAAGTCTGGGTGCGACGCTGGGAGCTCACACTCCTCTCACTGTACTGATCAGGGAAGGTGCTGCCGCGGCTGATTGGTATAGCTCGTTCTGAAGAACTGATTTTTATACAGCGATTTTTGGGGGTGTCTCAGCTTGTCTCAGAGACTGCTTCTCTTAATGTTCTATTTCTGATTTTTTGGGGTATTGGATCTGAAGTCCAGTGTGCGTCCACTGCTGCTGCATATACATTTTAATGCTATCTGCTCACAGCACATTGAATATCCAAGGAGGATCTAAGGCAGTTCTGTTGTATTCATTTAAAGAAACAGCGTTTTTACAATACAAATACCACTTCATTTTTGGCTGCTCAATTCTTTTTTCGCAATTTACATCCAGGGGTTAATTAAGCATTGTTTTTCTGCTGTGGTGACTCCAAGAAACCGTCTTTTTCACCGCCAAAAAATAAAATTTTCCTGTAGCCTAATTCACAAGCAAAGGTTAATTACAATTTTTTCTCTTGTTGTGTAGCGTAGAAAACACGCAATTGTAACACGCTACAAAGCTAGTAGTTTGTGGCTGCTCAATTCTTTTGCGCAATTTACATCCAGGGGTTAATTAAGCGTTGTTCTGCTGCTGTGGTGACTCCAAGAAACCGTCTTTTTCACCGCCAAAAATTACAATTTTCCTGTACCATAATTCACAAGCGAAGGTTAATTACAATTTTTTCTCTTGTTGTGTAGCGTAGAAAACACGCAATTGTAACACGCTACAAAGCTAGCAGTTTGTGGCTGCTCAATTCTTTTGCGCAATTTACATCCAGGGGTTAATTAAGCGTTGTTTTTCTGCTGTGGTGACAAAAATAAACCGTCTTTTTCACCGCCAAAAATTACAATTTTCCTGTAGCATAATTCACAAGCAAAGGTTAATTACAATTTTTTCTCTTGTTGTGTAGCGTAGAAAACACGCAATTGTAACACGCTACAAAGCTAGTAGTTTGTGGCTGCTCAATTCTTTTGCGCAATTTACATCCAGGGGTTAATTAAGCGTTGTTCTGCTGCTGTGGTGACTCCAAGAAACCGTCTTTTTCACCGCCAAAAATTACAATTTTCCTGTACCATAATTCACAAGCAAAGGTTAATTACAATTTTTTCTCTTGTTGTGTAGCGTAGAAAACACGCAATTGTAACACGCTACAAAGCTAGTAGTTTGTGGCTGCTCAATTCTTTTGCGCAATTTACATCCAGGGGTTAATTAAGCGTTGTTTTTCTGCTGTGGTGACTCCAAGAAACCGTCTTTTTCACCGCCAAAAAATACAATTTTCCTGTAGCCTAATTCACAAGCAAAGGTTAATTACAATTTTTTCTCTTGTTGTGTAGCGTAGAAAACACGCAATTGTAACACGCTACAAAGCTAGTAGTTTGTGGCTGCTCAATTCTTTTGCGCAATTTACATCCAGGGGTTAATTAAGCGTTGTTCTGCTGCTGTGGTGACTCCAAGAAACCGTCAGGGGCAAGTCTGGTGCTAGCAGCCGCCCAGGAAGTTGGAGGGAGGAGCTTCAGGCGTCTGCTGTGCTGTGTGTGGAGCCAGGTGGAGGTAACACTCTGCCTGGTGAAGCTATTTTCCTGCCTGGGACTATAGCCTTTTGGCTGGACTGTGTCATCTGAGTGAGTACCCCTTTTCCATCGGCTTCCCAGGGGGGTGGCAGCCCCCTGGGGGGGGCCAGGGGTTAGCCCCAGGCAGAGGGGCCCGAGT
>JAODAL010082568.1:0-11528 GCA_025379985.1 Phyllomedusa bahiana
TGAAAAGAGCAGAGAACCTTTTTTTTCCTTCCCCCAGGCTGGGCCCTTTTAAAAAATCCCCCATGTCAAAAAAAGCCCGGCAGAAATTGAATTTTTCAGGTCAGTTTGGTGATAAAAAAGTTTGAATCTGACAATTCAATCCATGATTCTCTCACTCTCTGCACTGTTAAGCCAGGAAAAATTTAACTTTTTATGAAAAAGGGTTACTTCAAGACTTTTCTAAATGTGGGGAGGCGGGTTAAGTTAATTTTCCCTTTTTGACAAGAATGTAAGTTACTTTAAAAGGGGGTTTGTCCAGTTAAAAACATTATTTTTTTTTAAACATACCATTGCCCATTGAAAATAAAAAAAACGTTATGCTTACCTCGGGACCTTGGACCCGGCGATGCACTGCCCCCCCCTCCGCTGTCTCTCACTACTGTAGCTGTATTTTTCTGCAATGGTCATGTGCCATTGGATGACATCATCATTAGAAAGTGCTTACTTCCAAACAGTGATGTTAGCTTATGGCACATGAATGCTACAGCGGTGATGTCCTGCTGGAATCAAGACTGGAAATTTTTAAAAAAAAAACCACTGAGGGTGAAGACAACGCAGCACTGGATCCGAGTTCAGATTAGAGGTTGACCTAACTTTTTTGCTTTTCCATAGGTACCAGTATGCTAAAAATTAAAAACTTAAAATAACTGGACAAACCCTTTAATCACACTTTCATGTCTGATTTGACTTATTTGCCCAGATTCCCAGCTTGGTCACTATAGACATTTATTGTGTGCAGCGGGATGTAAAGAGGTTTACTTATTTATGGAAACACAATTATTTTTGTTTATACCCTACGCTTGTTATCTCATTTTCATCCACAAATATGTTTTCAATCAAATAAAAAAAAAAAAACCTTATGTTAATGATGTCAGATATCTCCTAGTTTCAGGTGATAACTAAGAATGTGAATAGTATTATAGTCTTGCTGAAATATATGACGTCAGATCTGGAGTGTGGAGAATGAAGCAAGCCTCCGAAGTGGAGTCCACTCTAAACATGTACATGCTTTATAGTTTATTGCATCTAACACCTAACATAAGCAGCAAGAATAGGAAATACAGTAACTCACAAAAGTGAATACACCCCTCACATTTTTGTATGCTGTAGTAGTCAGCCCGACAGACCTTGTCATGCTTTCAGACTATTATGGGTATCATATGATTTACATCCTGTTGACTCACATCATAAGTAATTGCTATTATTTTTTTTCTATCTGTCTTCACTTCACAGAGCAAAGATATATGATGAAACGTTACAAACAATAGATAATAGCTGAAATGATAATAAAAAATATTGTGGGGGATGTATTTATCGTGGACTTGAAATGATAAAAACAATTTGCCAAACGCTTTTTCAATTCTGTGGTATCATAGACTTTCAATGAGTAATTGTGTGTTTGACTAAAAGACAAAATTTATGTAAGAATGCGCTATTGTTTAACTTCATTCCAATATTGAACTGTATAAAAACCTGTTGGATTCATAATAGAAATACCAACAAAATAATAATGACAGTTGTCAAACTTTGCCACAATATCTCACAAAAGTGAGTACATCCCTCACCTTTTTGTAAATATTGCATTATATTTTCATGGGACAACACTGAAGATACAATACCTTGATACAATGTAAAGTAATCAGTGTACAGCTTGTATAACAGTGTAAATGTGTTGTGCCCTCAAAATAACTCAACACACAAACATCAATTTATAAACCTCTGGCAAGTAAAGTGAGTACACAGCTAAGTGAAAATGGACAAATTGTTCCCAAAGTGTCAATATTTTGCATGGTTACAATTTAAATTTTTCCAGCACTGTTATAACCGTCTTGGGCCCTGGAGTTCAATAAGCTTCACATGTTGCAGCCACTAAAATCCTCTTCCACTCCTCCACGATGACATCACAGAGCTGGTGGATGTAGAGACCTTACGCGCCTCCACCTTTTCGTTTTGAGGATGTCCCACAGATGCTCAATAGGGTTTAAACTCTGAGACCTGTTTTGACCAGTGCAGCACCAATTACCCCATTTTTCATTAGCAAAGACAGGTGGTCATCTTGAAAGCGTATTGGCGTTATCATGTTGGAATATTGCTCTGCGGCCCCATTTCAATGGTAGGGGGTCATGCTCTGCTTCAGTAGTCACAGTACGGTGTTGACAAATTTTTGATTTCTCAATGAACTATAGCCCCCACACAACCAGCACACTCATGCAGCCCCAAACCATGACACTCCCTTCACCCCTGCTTGACTTCTGACAAGAAACCATTTGTCTTTGTACCCCTCACTTGGTTGCCACAAAACACACTTAATTAACAACCCGAACTAAAAAAGTTTAATCTTTTGTCTCAGTAATTCATGTCCTGATCTGCTTGTCTTCAGCAAATTATTTTCAGGCATTCTTGTGGGATCATCTTTAGAAGAGCTTCATTCTGGGACATCAGCCATCATCCAATTTTGATGGAGTGTGTTGGTACATGTTCTGAGCACTGGCAGGCTGACCCCTCACCATCGTATTTTCTGCAGCAATGCTGACAACCCTCATACATCTATTATGAAGCCCCTCATTTCTGGATATGATGCTGAACATGTGCATTCAACTTTTTTGATGAACCATGGCTAGGCCTTGTTCTGAGGTGGAATCTGTCTTGTTAAACCGCTGTATGGTCTTGGCCACTGTGCTACAGCTCAGTTTCAGGGTGTTGGCATACTTTTTGTAGCCTGGCCAACCTTTTGTAGAGCAAAAATTCTTTTTTCAGATCCCTCGAGTTTCTTTGCATGCGTTACCAGTTCAATTTCCATGACCGAAAGGAAGGTCGAGAGCGATAACACTACATTTAACAAACCTGCTCCTGTATTTAGCAGGAGTAAGTAGAAAGGAAACCACAAGTTTTAAAATTTTTAAAAATGTGTTGCTATTTGCACTGTTTTCATTTATTTGTACTGAGAGGGTTTCAAAATTGCCCTCAGTTCACCCTTGTGTGCAGCCAGTAGCTTCTGACAACTTGAATCATGGTGGTTGATGATTTGCAGGAATGTAACCATTTTTTCTACTCAAGGCTTTGTCAAAGAAAACCCTTACAAAATAGGTGGGGGCAAATTTAAAGGTTTAACAAGATAGGGAAACCCAAAATTTTGCGGTCTCTCGGGCTTTCCACCAAGATGTCTTATTTCCACAAGAGTGGGGTTTTACTTTGGGTCTCTCCAAAGAGCTTTCTCGCACATATCCACCTTTAGGGCATTAGTGTTCCATTACAGAGTTCGGGTTTAACCCCTTATTTTTTGTGGGTACAAGTGAGTGAATCGGAAAGAGTTATTCAGCGAAGGGGGGGGGCTAAATTTAAAAATTTTCCCTTCCTGGTCACAGAGTGGCTGCAACTAAAGATGGAGGGGCTTTATTTGGAAGGTTACCACTGCCATGTGTGTCCAACTTGCCGGGTTGAAGTAAAGAGGGTTTAAAATTTTTACCACCGTTAAACCCCCTTTTCTTCTGCCTTTTACCACACACAAGGGCCCCTTTTCACCCTCTGACTTTTGGGCAGTTGAGGGAGAGACCATCTACAGGAAGCCCCTGGGGAACAAATGCAACCATAATCTTAAAGGTAATCTTTACTGAAGTGGGGGAGGCATAGAGGGTTGGGTTATGTAGGGTTTGGGTCCGTAGCAGCCTAGAGCTGTGCTACCTCTGCCCCCGGCCCCCCGGTTTTCCCTCCCTCTGCGCCAAAATTCACCACACCCCCAAAATTCACAACGGGGAAATAGTAACCCAAATTTAAAGACACATGCCCTTGGGGGGGGAAAAATTGCAATTTTGAGCAAAATTTTTTTTTCTTTTTTTCATTTAGGGGTTTCCCTGGGCCGATATCCCAAAAACCCCAATCCAAAACCTTAAAAGATGACTGGTTTTGGGAAAGAAAAAAGGGAAAGATTTTGGGGCCCCCTGGGCCCAAGAAAGCTCCAGACCTAAACCCTATGAAAGCTTCTGGGGGGCCCATCCTAAAATTTAGAAGTTTGGAGAGACAAGGCCCCACCAAAAACCCTAAACCCAGATAATGTCCTGCGAGCCCCGGGGATCCCAGGGGAAAAATCTCCGCAACCCGGTCCCTTTAACCCTTTGACTGCGGCGGTGCTTTAAACCCGTAGCGCAATAAGGGGTTTCCCCCTGCTCCTTTCCGGGTGACCCAAAACCCCATGACACAACAGACCCCGGGGAAGGTTTGCAAAAACCCTGGGGCCCCTAGAGTACCCCCAATATGCCCCTTTTGTCCTAAAGCCAGTGCCCAAAGGACCCCACTGTGGGGCTGTCCCTGTTACAGCCTGGGCCCAGACGGAAAACAGATTTAATAAAATTAATTCCTAATACAAACAAATGAAAAAAAAAAAAAATGTAAAACATTTCCCGTCAGGGGTTTTTTTAAAGAAAAGTAAAAAAAAAAACTTAAAACGTGTAAAAAAAAATAAAAAATAAAAAAATAAAAAAAAAAAAAAATATTTTATAAAAATTTTTAATTTTTCTAAAACAAAAACACAAAAAAAATTTAAAAAAATAAAAAAAACCCCCAAAAACCCTAAAACCCTGTAGAATTTTCAACAAATTTATTTTAAAGGTGAAATTAAAAGGGGGAGAAATAAAATGTAAAAAACCCCAAAAAAACCCTTTTTCAAAAATGTAAAAAAAATTCGGCATTTTTTATAGTGAACTTAAAAAAATTTCCCCCAAAAATTTAAAACCCCTTGTCCGAATAAAACGGGGCCCCCCTCCAAATCGCCTTGAAAAAAAAAAATTTTAAAACTGTTAAAATTCAAGGGGGCAAAAACAAAAAAAACGTTCGGGCCCTTTAAAGGCTATTTTTAAAAGGCCTGGGAAATTTAAGGGGGTTAAAAAGGCATAGAAAACCCATGTTTTAAAACTTTTGACTTTCCCGAAAGTAATAAAAATCCCTTTAAAAAATTTTATCTCTCTAATTTTCTGGCATTTGGCAAAAATAAATAAATTTTGGGTAATCCTAAAATTAAACCTCAAGGGTTTTATGGTTTATTCAATTTCCCCATTTTCAGATAGTAAAAAAAAAAACCCATGCAAAATTGTTCTTTAAAATATAGTAAAATTTAAACTTCGGTTTAAACCCTAAAACTAAAACCCTAGAAATGGAAAATTTTGATGCCCCAATTCCCCTTCTTTGAAATAAAAAAAAAAAGGGTAAACCTTGGTTTTCGTTTCCCGCTTAGACAATTATTTTGCTCCAAACCAAAAAGTTTAAACATAAAAGGGCGACATGTTGATTTTTGGCGCCCAGACGCCAATTTTAAAAAGGGAAAAAAACAAAGGGGATTTGTAAAATGCACCTAAAACTATAAACCCGGTCTACGCGGGTAAATAAACCCAAGGTCCCTTTTAGCACAAAAGCACCTTCGGCCTCAGGAATGAAAATCCATTTTTATTAACCCTGGGGATGGAAAGCATTACTAAGCCAAAAGCCCCTTTTTTTTAAATTGGATGTTATTTTTTAAGAATACCAAAAAGGCCCCCTTTTGGGCAAACCGGCTATCATCTTACCCCTACTTTTTCCCCAAAAACCGGAAAAAAGGTTCACCACCAAGATTTCTCTATCCCATAGGCCTTTTTGTGGAAAGTATGGGGCCCAAAGACCCTACCCTTTAAAAGGGCCTTTAGTAGTTGCCAGTAGAGCGCCCAAAAGTCAGAAAAATGCTGTGAATTTTGTGTTAAAAAAGTCTTCCACCCCAGCCCCCCCCTTTAGCTTATCATCAAAACAGCCCCATTTTACCCTTTAAAAGGGGGGGAAATTGGGCCAAATTAAATAAAAACCCTTTTATTTTGATGAAATCTGCCAGAGATATCGGGACGGAGCAGGGAATCAGAAAAAACTATCTTCGCTATGTTTTTACCCCCTTTTTAAAAAAGCGGGAATTCCCAAAAAAGAAAGATATAATCTAACCTGGACTAGGACCGGCCCCGGGGGAAAAAGGGAAAGGCGTTTTAACCTCCCCCACCGGGGTTTAAATTCCCCCCCCTAACAAAATCATGAAAAAGCCCCTGTGTAATCCAAAAGCCAAGGGGTTTTAAAACATTTCCCTTTCCCTTTCTGACTAAATTATTGCTTTTTTTAAGGGAGTTGCCCCTTTTGATTCTCTTCCCACTTGGGAATCAAATTTTCATATCCCCTCCTTACCACCCCTTGGGCCCCCTTGTTTCCATAAACCCCTTGTACCCCTTTTTTTTAAACCTCACAGAAAAAGGAATTGTTAGCCCCCAAAAGGGGCCCCCTTAAAATGTTGGTAGAGACTAATGTTCTGCTCTTCTTTTTTTTATGGTTTAAAGGGAAAAATATTACCTCCCCACACACTTAGGGGAAAACAAAGTCATGAGAGAAATTTTTATGAATAAAGGGTAATTTTTCACACGGTTTTTTTGAATACTTTATTCCGTTCCGAAAAAATTGTTTTCCCAAAACCCGCTGGGGTAAAACCCCCTTTTCCAACAAAACCCCCAAAAGGGTGTGTTTCATGTTTGGTTTGCTTTTTGCGTGCGGGCAGAAATGTACCCAACATTTTTTTAAATGGGGGTGTCGGGGTTTCACCCAAATTTAATAAAAGAATTTTAAAAAGTAAATTTCCCTTTGAACAAATTTTGAAAAAACCTTTAAAAAGAGGGCCAAAAAACTTTGAAACGGGCGACCCATGGGTTTTTTAAAATTATCCCGGGGCACTTTTGTTATGTGTGTGTTTGGGTCCCTTTTGGGCCCAAAACCCAGGGGCCAAAAACTTGAAACTAAAATATGTTTTTAAACATCTTTTTCCCCCTGCCTTTCCCCCCCCAGCGGGGGACCCAAATAAAACTTACCTCCCCACAATTTTGCCATTTCCCCCGGTAAAAATCCTCGGGCTGTCATGTGGGTTTCCCCTTAAAGAAAACAATGTTGGAGTGAGATTTTCCAAAAGCCGCAGTATCATATTCCCGCTTACGGGGGGGATCCCGGCCCTTTGGATTTTCCAAGAAAAAATTTTTTCCCCAAAATTTTGTAATAAGCTGAAAAATGGGGGTTTGGGCGGGTAAAAAAGCGTAGTTAAGTAAATTAGAGACCATATGGGGTCCTTGGCCCGGGGGGGGGAAAAGGAAAACCGACCCCCAGAAAAAAAAGGACAATCCCCAAAAAAAAAGACGACAAAAGGACAACAACGGGAAAAAACAAAAGGGGGAAAAATACATGGGAAAAATTTTTGCTCAGGGGGGCATGTAAAATGCTTAGCCTTTTTTTGCCAAAAAAGTAAACCTTCACTTTTTTCCAAAAAAAAAAGGCCTCGGGGCTATTCCTTTTTTATTTTTTTCCCAAAAAATGGATTTGGGAATGGGGGGGGCCCAAACCCCCCCCCCCCCCGGCCCCCAAAACCCGGGGCCCCAAAACCCCCAAATTTTAAATTTTTTTCCCCCCCTTTTTTTCCTTTCCTTTTTCAAAAGGGGAAAAACCCCCTTTGCTTTTTTTGGAAATTTTAAAAATTTTTTTTTCCCCCAAAAAACCAAAAATTTTTTTTGGGGGGAAAAAAAAAAAAAAAAAACCCAAAAAAAAACAGGGTTTTTAAAAAAAAAATTTTTTTGAGGCCCAAAATTTTTTTCCCAAAAAAAGGGGGGTTTTAAAAAAATTTTTTCTCCATTCCCGGGGGGAAATTTTTTTTCCTTTTCCCTTTTTTTTCCCTTTAAATTTTTTTTTTTCCCTTAAAAAGTTTGGGGGGGGTTTAAAAAAATTTTTTCCCCTTTTAAAAGTTTTTAAAAAAAAATCCCTTTCCCCCCCAAATTTCCAAAATTTTTGGGGAAAAAATTTTTTTTTGGGTTTTTTTTAATTTCCCCTTTTAATTTTTTTTTTCCCCCCCCAAAAAAAGGGGGGGGGAAAAAAAAAATTTTTAAAACCCCTTTTCCCCCGGGCCCTTTAAGGGGAATTTTTAAAGGGTTTGGGGCCCCCCGGTCTTTTTAAAAACTAAAAAAAGGGGTCCCCCCCCTTTTCCCGGGCCCCTTTGGAAAAATTTTTTTGGGGCCCCCCTTTTTTGGGGGGGCCCCCCCAACCCGGGGCCAAGGGGAAAACCCCCGGGGGAAAAAAAACCCCCCTTTTTAATTTTTAAAAAGGGGTTAAAACCCCCCCCCCCCAAAAAAAATTTTTTTTCCCCCCCCCCCTTTTTGGGTTTTTTTTGGGTTTCCCTTTTTGGGGCCCCGGGGGCCCCCCCGGGGGGGGCCCGCGGGGGGTTTTTTAGCCCCCACCCCTTTTAAAAAAAAAAATTTAAAAATTTTTTTAAAAAAATTTTTTAAAAATTTTTAGGGGAAAAAAGGGGGTTTTTTTTTTTTTTTTTTTTAAAAAAACCCCCACTTAAAAATTTTTTTTTTTTGGGTTTTTGGGGGGCCCCCCCCCCCAAAACCGGGGTTTTTCCCCCCCGGGGGCCGGGGGCCCTTTTCCCAGGGGAAAAGGGGGGCCCTGGGGGGGAAAACCCAAAAAAAAGGGGGGTTTTTTTTTTTTTTCCCCCCCCGCCCGGGGGTTGGGGGGCCCCCCCCCCGGGGGAAAAAAGGGGGGGTTTTTTTTTTTAATCCTTTTTTTGGGGCCCCCAAAATTGGGAAAAAAAAAAAAAAAAGGGTTTTAAAACCCCGCCCCCCTTTTCCCCTTTTTTTTGGGGGGGGGCCCCCCCCCGGGGGGGTTTTTTAAAAAAAAAAACCCCCCGGGGGTTTTCCGGGGGCCCCCCAAAAAAAAATTTTTTTCCCTTTTTTTAAAAACCCCCAAAAAGGGGGGGGGGGGGGTTTTAAAAAAAAAGGGGGGGGGAAAAAACCCCCCCGGGGGCCCCCAAAAGGGGGGGGGGCCCGGGGAAATCCCCGGGGGGGGGGGCCCCCCCCCGGGGGCCCCCCCCCCAAAAAAAAAATTTTTTTTGGGGGGCCCCCCCCCTTTTTTTTTTCCCCCCTTTGTAAAAAAAAATTTTCCCTTTTTTTAAAAAAAACTTTAAAAAAAAAGGGGGGGGGCCCCCGGGGGGGGCCCCCAAAAAAAAAAAAAAAATTTTTTTTTTGGGGGGGGCCCCCCCCGGGGGGGCCCTTTAAAAAAATTTTTTTTTGGGGGGGGAAAAAACCCCCCCCCTTTTTTTAAAAAAAAAAAAAACCCCAACCCCCCCAAAAAAGGGGGGGTTTTTTTTTTTCCCCCGGGGGGAAAAAAAGGGGGGGGGCCCCAAAAAACCCCCCCTTTTTTTCCCAAAAACCCCAAGGGGGGGGGGGGGAAAAACCCAAAAAAGGGGGGCCCCCCGGGGGCCCCCCAAAAAAAAAAAGGGGGAAAAAAATTTTTTTTCCCAAAACCCAAAAAACCCCGGGGAAAATTTTTCCCCCGGGGGTTTTGGGGGTTTTTTTTTTTCAACCCCCTTTTTCCCAAAAAAAAAAAAACAAACCCCCCCCCAAAAAAATTTTGGGGGGCCGGGGGCCCCAAAAAAAAAAAATTTTTTTTTGGGGGGGGGAAAAACCTTAAAAAAATTTTTTGGGGGGAAAACACCCCAAAAATAAAGGGGGGGGTTTTTTTTTTTTAAAAAATTTTTTTTAAAAATTTTTTTTGGGGGAAAAAAACCCCCGGGTTTTTGGGGGGCCTTTTTTAAAAAAAAAAAAAAACCCAAAATTTTTAATTTTCCCCCCCAAAAAAAAACCCCCCCCCTTTTTAAAAACCCCCCCCAAAAGGGGGAAAAACCCCGGCCCCAAAAAAAGGGGGGTTCTGCAAATGGCCAATGGGGCTATGACCCTCTTTAAAAACAAATGAAAAAATTATTAACATCTTTGAAGAATAAATATAATGGATTTATCTAAACATAAACCCCTTCACAGTCCTAAGCCACCAGAAGTGTATCAATGCACTCATTCCTTTGATGCCTACAGATAAAAAAGAGCTCAACACAAACATCATATTTATCAGATTTAGCTGAACAGATGACATTTTTATATCGATAAAGCTAATGTAGCTTTCAAATCATAATTTGTGCAATTGATTTCCTTAAAGGGGTTTACATTTTTTTACAAAATGCTGATCAGCCAGTTGTGGGGAGGTTATAAAAATGTCCCACTCAGTGCTTTTGCGATGCCGCAGCCAATGACAGGTCTCCCAGAAAATACCACTGTGGCTTGTAAAAACTTGCAGTCATGTGAACATGAAACGTGACACCATTTCTCAAAAGCCACGGTGTCGATGAAATAAAGCGGGCATAAAAGTCGAGAGGTTTTCTTCTATTTTATATTCTCCCCAGAATATAAAAGCATTTTGTAAAAATGGAGCACCCTCTCGTATTATCTGCAACTTCAATGCCATTGCTCAGTAGCTGCATCATATTCCTCAAGTGAGTATTATTCATTTTATGCACCAAATATGCCTAGGAAATAGCATGTAATACACACCATGTTAGAATAATGATCACTTTCAAATGTACGATGAGGAATTCCTATATTTGTTGTGCATTGTTTTACTTTTTATTAATTTATAGTATCATTGGTCTTCTTAAATGATTTTTTTCTTAATTATTGCTGTTATAGTTCACGGACACTGGCCTCATAATCAAGATACGATGGCCTCAGGATGCAATATTTGTATTTTGCACCAAAAAACTGTTGACGCTCTATTTTCCATATAATGAACTGTAGTACACCAAATCTAGGCGCATTATACACCAGTCTCGACACATTTGAATGCACCTAACATAGGAGCATCAAATATGCTAGCAATGATATGCTATGCGTCTAAATTATGTTATGAGCCTAGATTATGAGCATCAATAATACTATGCAGGGTATACCACATGCCAGATTTTGACAGGTTCATTCATTCAGGCTCATTATACACTTATTTATTGTGCCTTAAAACATGGCACCCAAAATGTTTGTTCCCAAGACATTGTTGCTTGACTAAACATACAGGATGTGGTCAGAAAAGAGGTGCCGCCACACTAGCTTTAAGGTGCATTAAATGAGTGTATAGTGCGCTTGAATGAATGAACCTGTAAAAAATCTGGTGTCTGGTATACTATCAATAGCATATTTGAGGTGCCTAATTTAGGTGCATAGCAAAAGAAGGCGCTAGCTTATCATTGCTAGCATATTTGATTGCGCCTAGCTTGGTGTATGACAGTTCACTTATATAGCTAATAGGTGTCAATAGTTATTTTTGTGCAAAATATACCAACAAAAAGGCGCAGCCCTAATGGGACATGTCGCCCACAATGTACAAACAGATTCAGCCAAGTATCATGACCATTTTACTTGTAAAACATCCGTATTAGTCAGAGTCTCTCTACAATACCGTGCAGTACAACATTATTATATACTGCTCTTTACATTTACCAGGATTAGCTGCTCTTTTGCACTAGATGAAGGTGTAGCGGCTGCCCCCGCTTCCCGCTCGCGGGCGCGGCGCACCCGTGATTCCCTCCCGGGCGCCTGCCGGGGTCGGGTGCCGGCCCCTGGCCGCGACGAGCCGGG